>PVIU01002651.1:0-165927 GCA_004026605.1 Ondatra zibethicus
GCCTTTTATTCCCAATGTGACCCTCCACATTCTGAAACTAATTTGCCATTGAATCTTGCCAGCCTCTGCTGGAGGACTTCCTCTCGCTCAGTAATGTGGTTCTGATTAAGGACATCCTATAAGGTCCGGGAGGACAGCCTGGGAAGGAAATGGGTCTGAGACAGGGAGAATTCAAATGGAGTTCTCGCTGCTAGGGGGACATGCCATGTTGAAGACTGAAGGTGGAGGGAGCTTCTCCTTAAGAAAAGCAAATGGCTGACAAATTGGCATCTTTTATGCAAAGCTGACAGGCAAGCAGGCCTCTTAGCAGAAAGAGGATATGCAGAACCCTGAGGCCAAATGGCAGGCAGCAGGCTTTTTGAAGTCCCTGCCTGCAGGCCACTTCTAACAGCAAGACTTCAGCTGTATGGCCTCCTCATAAAGATAGGAAAACTTACTTTTCAACTCAAATATCATAGTTCAAAAGTGACATTTCATTTCCCTCCCTAGTGCACGCACCGAGCTGACTTCCATGCTGCATAGAAGCAGGCTGGATTTGAAGCTCTATGGTGCCATCAGCTGAGTTGCAAATGCTAAAATTTGCCTTATTCCACAGAGGCTGAGAGCTCCCCCTTCGGCCCTGCCCTGGCTAGAGGGTAACTCAGGAACTTGGGAGACCCCATTTGCTCCCGCTGGCCTGTGGTGGGGGTCATCCATCACAGGAAAGACTGAAGTGGTACTGAATGGGCAGTGGGACTTTGGAGACCATGGAGTTTCTTTACCAAATACCTAAGAATCAACTAATAGTTGGAACTCTAATATGATTTTCTTGTTAATCTCTGTCAAAGCATGAAATCTGATATGTTAACCATGACTAAGCCGTGAAATTTGTCAACTTTGTCCGTAATTTACACAAGCTCTCTATTTTTTTTCCCCTTAAGTCTTCACACAACGTGTAGAACATTACTTCCCAGCATGTTCTTTCCAGCAGCCGTTAGTACCCATTGACAAGAAGGAACAGAGGCTATGCATTTCTCATGCTGTTCAGGAACTAGGGCAGAAAAAGATAAAACCTGAACAACAAAGTCTTTGAGGTGATAATCATGAACGGACTACATTGCTTAGATGTCAGCGAGTACCAATAAACGTTCGAATTAGTTTTATCGTTCATGTCAATGGACATAATAATAAACTTCCTTAAAGTGGTAGATTGTCTTGAGGAAAAATAAATGAATAAAACATGCATTATTTCTCGTTTAGTTTCCATTATAGGTTGTATGATTAATCTCTTCAAGCCAGTATTAATATAGCGCTCTCTGCATTGGCTGTGTAAGTAAAGTTGTGTAAGGCATTTAACTGCCCCCTTGCCCCTGGCTGTTTACTTCTTGAAAACTAGCAGAGTCTAATTTGTAGATGTCTTTAAACTCTGTGAGGCTTAGAACTGGACACACCTGTTCTTTGGCCATTGAGACTATTACCTAATTCAACAGTCTGTGTTTGGTCACTTGGTTACTCCAAAAGAAAGTTAACTTCGTAAAACTGAAGTAAAATGGAGGACCAGCGGCCAGTTTGGAGCAGTAGACAGCTTGCCCTGTGAGGAAAGGCGAGCAGCGGCAAGAGGAGAGGAATGTTGGTGAACGGGAAAGTGGTCAGGCTGGGATGTCGTTCTCTTCTGTCCCTGCCAAATGTTTTCTCTTAGACTCAAAGAAAAATGTCCCAGAACCTCCCCAACTGTTTCCTGACCTCTGTGCTGCAGATGCAGGATCCGATAATCAGATGATTTAGAACTAAGACTGCTTTGTTGACATCGGTCACCACATAGCCAGTGTTTAAAAAAAAAAAAAATTAATACAAAATCTTGGGCAGTACTCCAGAACCTAAGAGAGCCCTTCCCAGAAACCTGGCTACTGGGTCTGAAGGACATGACCTGTGCAAACAGTCAAGCTGGCCTGTTCATTCCCCAACAATGAAACCAGAGGCTGTGGAGCCCAACGAGTTGTTCCATTGTTCAACTGATAGGCGGTGCACAGCAGCCAGCCGTGTCTTCCTGCTTTAGTTTATCACTGTGGCCCCAGCTTCTTCCATCCACACTCAAATAAGAGGGAGAAATACCAAGGCAGAGAACTTGGGGGTTCATGTGGTCAGTCCCACTGAAAGCCTCTTGGACCTTGAATGGCCTGTGGATATCATGGGCTCTCTGAAGCTCTCGCTGCCTCCAAAGTAACACTTTGTAAAGGAGTGTAACTGTAAATGAACTTTCTTAAGGGGAAGGGCCAGAACTTTTACCAAATGCTCTCAAATTTGTGACCCCCAAAAGGGTCAAGAATGACTTCCCTATAATTTGTGCCCCTAAAAGTCACTTTTCTTGTTCTGTTTGCGAGTTGCAGAGCTAACAATTACATCCACTTTAACTATTCAAGGCAAATGTGGCATATAATCCTCTGAGTGCCTGAGGTCCCAGGCATTCTCATAAAACAGCATTGAGTTGTGAATTCCTTAAGTTGTCACTGTGGCTGAATTCAATCTAGAGCCAGGTTCTGACTATCTTAGAGCTGAGACACTTCAAATCTACCAAAATAGTTCAAGTTTCTTTATAATATCCCATTCATTCTGAGCCACAAACAATCATTTCTTGGCTTAATTCTACTTTGGTCCTGGATTAGGATTGCCATATTTAGCAAGTATAGAAAGGCTTGGGAGTGTTAGAGCAATTGGCTGGGTTAAAAGCACATTCTGTTTGCAGAAGAACTCTGGTTCAGCTCCCAATGTTCACATGGAAGCTCACAACAAGCTGTAAGTCCCGTTTGAAAGGGTACGAACACCCTTTTTTAGTCTCCTCAGGCACCAGGCAAGCATATGGTGCACATACATACATGGAGGCAAAACACACAGACGTATGAAAAGTAAAAGTAAATAAATAAATGTAAAGTCGCGGAGCTTGAGAGCTGACTCAATGGAGAAGAGCAGGAACTTTCCCGGTAGTTCAGTTCCCAGCATTAACGTCAGGCAACTTACAACCTCTAGCCCTAGTTCCAGAGAAGCCAGTGACTTTGTCCTCCATTGGAAACCTGTACACACACACACACACACACACACACACACACACACTTTAAAGGTACATTTTTTTAAAAAGCACTTTTTTGTTTAGCCCTAGAACTTTCGTTGCAGAAATTAGACAACATTTTCAGTAAACAGTGACAGGATTGGGGATTGAGGCAGGGACCATAGAAATGTTTTAAAAGTGGTATTAATTTACTCAAAATCACTGAACTTCACACTCAAGAGTATGAACTTGATAAATTACATTTCAGAAAGTTATTAGAAACTTAAGGCTAGCGTTGTTTAGTTTTTCTTTATTAATAAGATAAAAGCCATAAATCTGTGCCTCAGAATCAGACTCTTAGGGATCTGTGCTATATTTTTGTAAAATTTCTGGGCCTGCAGAAGCTCATCACCGGATGCCAGCTGGTGTGCCACCTGGGATTCTGTCCACTGCTGGGCAGTGGCAGTGAGACGCCACACTAGCCCCAGGATAGAGGTGTGGCTTTGTTGGCTCTAACAGTGGTCCATCGGGGATCTGTGCCTTTCACACAGATGGCACATCAGGAGGACAGCACTTGTCCTGTGGGTGAGATAGAGCCCTGGGTTTGTTTAAGAAGCAGACGTACATTCCTACTGAAGCAGACCCAAACTCCCTCCTTAACTTCTTGATACAAACAGGGCGTGTCTGTGTACCATTACTGCAGGCTTAACTAGGAAGCCCCTTTATCGACACCCACAGAACTCACTGTGTGACTTTAGTGACAGGTACTCTGAGGGGCACAAATGGGCCAGAACGTGGGATAGGAGAGGTGTTGAGTGAACACACTGGTCTACAAGAACACAGTACATAAAGGGTGGACACACTGGTCTACAAGAACACGGTACATATGAAGGGTGGACACAATGGTCCACAAGAACTCAGTACATATGAAGCGTAGACACAGTGGTTGATAAGAGTGCACTACCTGTTAAACTATGCTTAAAGCCTAGCTTCTTTAGAGTTAATCGCCAGCCTCTTGAAGCAGCTGTTACTTATGGGACATCTGAGAATCACTGCGGCTTTTGCTAGAACTGAGGTTCTCCACCTTCCTAATGCTGCGACCCTCTAATACACTTCCTCCTGTTGTGGTGACCCCCAACCATAAAATTCTTTCATTGCTACTTTATAACTGTAATTTTGCTACTGTTATAAATTGTAATGTAAACACGTGATATGCAGGAGGTCTGATAGGTGACCCCCTTCACCACCCACAGGTTGAGAACTGATGGGCTGGAACACGCTCTTCTATTTTTCTCTGATTGTTCTAAATGTTATTTAACAAAAAGTTGAAAGAGAAAGAAACAATAGGGGAATACCAAGGCCCCTCAGAGACCCTTGTTCATGTTTTTGTCTACTTGAGACATGTCTCCTTTGCAGTCAGATTTTATAGAGGTCAGAGAGACATGGAGGCAGTTGGACGGTGAGGAACAAGAAGATTGGGAACGCTGGTAGCTGGTGTTGAGAAGTTGAAAGCTAGACTAAGGCCGCCTAAGACTTGAAGGAGCGAGGTGCCTTTCAACTCTCCGCCTTGGACAATTTCTAGCTAGACAGTTGCTAAGACCCAAATATTTTCATTCCAATATGCCTCAAAAGGCCCAGTATTCACACATAAACTAACATGGTTTTTCTGGCTCACTTGATCTGAACTGGGCCCTGAGGTAATTGGAAATCTGTGCCTAGAACCAAGAGCTCTGGGAACCCCAGTAGGCTGCCTTCTAGCTGAACAGCCAGTCAATTGGTTGTCCTCATTGAGGGGAGGTGAAGCGAACTGAGTCTTCTTCCCAGTGGCGCAATGGATGTGTTAACTCGGTGAGCTTACCGTATTTTCTCATTCGATCCACAGTGTGCTCTCAGTCACTTCTATTGCAGTGCAACCAGGTGCCTCTCTTTGGAAGAACTTCTACAAAACCATCAATTTTGCTGCTTTTAAATGTCTTCTCTCACTTGTCCAAATAAGTGAGGTTTAACCACTTTTTGGCTTTCTTCTTTTCCTTCTATAAAGTAGGTGACTTTTAGGTCTTCTTTAAAGAGGCCATCCCTCTTTCATGTTTTTGGTCAAATGTGAATGTGAGGAGAACAGCAATAACTTTTTAAAAATATTCCTCATTTTACATATCAATCCCTCTTCCCTCTCTCTCTCCCCTCCTCATGGTCCCCCACCTTCCCCCAACCCCATCCACTCCTCAGAAAGGGTAAAAGGCTTCTTAAAATTCTGTTCTTTCCTGGAGAAGCCAAAACGGATTTTGTAGCACCCCATCCAGAGGCCTGGCCTTTGTTCGTGATATTCTCTTCCTTGGTGTCCTTTCCTCTCCATGTTTAGGCAGTACCGTTCCTACAGAAACCTTTTCCCTCTGCTCTGATCCTGAATGACTCAGCTTAGAGGCTCCACACCTGTAACAGATAATAGTATGGCTACCTTTGACATTGCTTTTCCTTCTGTACCCCACCCCAGGGCTATTTTACATGGTTTCTATAAAGTACTGAAGAAAGTGGTGTTTCCCTCTTCTGAGACCACAGTACTACAAGACACCATGTTCTCAGAGATGCTATGGTGAAAGCTGGTCATTCCGCAAATGCTGTATTAAAATGGTGACTCTCAACCAGTTCTGGTCCCAGCCCCATCACTGGGCATTTGCCTCTGTTTACTGATATTTTTAATTGTTTCAGACTGAGGAATGGGTGATACTGGCATCTGGTAGGTAGGTGAAGATGCTATTGCAACCCAATGTACACAGGTGATCCTTATAGCAAATAATACTCTTGTCCCACACTTACATAATATTATTTGAAACCCTGGCGTTTATGGAATTTTTGCTCATGTTGCTTTTCCTCAAGGTCTGAGGAAAAAGAGAGAAAATGTCCCATTTTTTTAAAATGAGTCCATTGTCCTGAGTTCCTACATCCCATGTGGATTCAGGCATTAGTAAGCACAAGGGACACCCCTAAGTGGGCAAAGTGTACAGTTAAGGGAGGTCTCAGCTCCAACAGCTGCCTTAACTCCAGGGAGAGACAACTTTGACAAAAGCAGAGGACCAAGACGTTACAAGGATGTTTAGTTAGTGATAAAAATCATCTTGCAGATTAAAGTCTTTCTTCCTGCCCATAAAATGGTATGTTCTTTAAATAAGTCAGAAAATGGCAGCATTTAACCATGTCGCGAGCAGAGGCCGAGACTGTTGCCCACAGCCATGCCCCATTAATTTCATCCTTGTTAGCGAGTGGGCCCAAGCTGTAGGCATCACAGCCCTCATCATTTTCCTGCTCTTTTAGAACTGACTAGTTTTCCCAGTGTGCTGTCTGCATGAATCGATTCATGGGGGCTGTTTCCCAGAACCAAGTTCTTCCTCTCTCCTTTGTCTCCATTTTCTCATTCCCTTACTGGGGCCAAAGATGGCTACTGAACACCGGTATCTTCTTCCTTCCACATCCAAGCATAGTTAGGAAAAGTGAGTTCCCTTCCCAAGACCCCCAGCAAAGGCTCCCTGGGTCTCATCAGCGTGGGGTTGTGTGCTCACTCTGAACTAGTGCTGAGACAAGAAGCATGCTAACAGACAGCAGACTGTCATGAACTAGTGCTGAGACAAGAAGCATGCTAACAGACAGCAGACTGTCATGTGACCTAGGTGTGCCAGATCCATGAGCTTCATGGATCCATGTCAGGTGAGCTGAATGCAGACATGTGCCTGCAAAGGGAAGTTGGGGTGACACAGGTACCCCACCATCGCAGTCAGCTAGCTGACTGATTCAGGCAGCACAATGAATCTCCTCACTTCCCTTTCTAGCCACACGTAGATGTCCCTGTCAAAGAGGGATGAAAAACCAATTATCCACTGTCTTAGAATGTTGGGAGGACTGTGCAGACATCCAGTGATGGTATCATTAGACCAAGTCAGCCCATTCAGTCCTGCAGCTGCACTAGCGCCAACCCACCAAGCAGTTGTGCCAGCCTTGTTTCGGAAGTCAGTGTCTAAATTTATCCCAATCTTCACTGTCACAGGTCAGTGTGGGAAATCTTCTGAGGTCAATGATTGAGGTAATTGGCTTGGAAACATCTCTGTTAAACGACATAATTGGTTTTAATTATGTAATTATGCCACTTAAAGTGTGGGGGTGAAAGGTTGCCCTTATATTTAGCAGTGAGATCCCCCCAAATGAAGCCAGGGCATTTTAAAGCAGTTCTTCAAAGTTCTCTGATTTTTTTTCCAGAGGAAAGCCAGAGTGGGCTTGCCTTGGCACTGCTGGTTGAGGGGTGATTATCCTGCGTGAGGTAGTGCCAGGTCTGTGCCTGTGTATAGGAGCCTTTATGAAGAGCCGGCAAGAGCTTCCGTAAGACCTCCTTGTGATCTGAAGCTAATGAGCAGTGGGAACTCAACTGTCAGCAATTGAATCTGATTGGGCAGGGTAATTATATGATTGCCTCTGGTGTTTGCACATGCACAGGGATATTTTTATTGGAAAAAACCTAATTGCTTACTTACTTAGTGGAAGGCAAACCTAAACAAATTTGTGTTGTCAGAGGTTAAAAAGACATCGTCTCTTTGTCTCTCAAGTAGCTGCCTGCTCCCCTTCTTAGAAGTGAGGGTTTTGGTTTCTTCCTGGGTTCAATCAGGGATATTTTCAAGACCCGTGTTTTATGATAATATTAGAACGTAAAGGAAAGCCACTCCGGGCTGTGAGCTTCTGGTGTGACGGTGGTGTGCGAGTTGTCTTTTCTAACTGCACCTTACAGTGGTTTCTTTCATAACGCAGAAGCGGCTAGAACCCTGGGCAGCACTCAAGCTATTGGGACTTTCCCAAACTTTTTGTTTTGTTTTGTCTTGTTTTCTTTCCCATGTGGGGGCCCTTGACAACACTGGTTTCTTCAGCTGTCTGGTTTCTCTTAATTCCCTAAGGCAAGTGGGAGGGCTTCTGTGCAGATGAAAACTACCCGGGCTAGCAGGCACAAAATGCTCGCTCCTCTGCAGTCTGCCAGGGCCTTGGAAGGAAGAGCGCGGGCACAGTAGAAGAGTCAAAGAGAGGAACCCTAGGTGCTTCTGAGTCAGACTTTTAAAATCAACACCATCACGTGAAGCTTACCTCCCTTAGGTGAGCTTTACAACAGACTGCAGAGTATTCTGGACTCTGCTTTCTTCTCGCTTCCTACAGAACCAGTTCCTGCCTAAGACCTTTCCTCTGGTAAGATCCTACCAAAAGGAGAAATGCAACTGGCTTATGGGGAGCAACTCATGATGAGGACAGTAGATGCCAACCCTGAGTGCTCCAGATGGGTGTAGGCTCATGGACTGGAGAATGAGGGAGAGTAAAGCCCACCCCACCACCCTCGTTTCCCTGCTCCCCATCTCTGGAGTTCTGCACATGCTGAACCCCCCCCAACCCTTTCACTTCTCAGATCAGATATTAAATGTCACTCTGGAAAGCCTCCCCCGATCACTGACTGCCCTTGTGCTTCCCAGCAAGCTCTGGCTTCTCAACTCTACTGTCCTGTGATTACTTGTCTCATTGTCTCCTCAGTACCCTAAAAGATCCACAAGAGCAGGGCCTCTGTGTGTGTGTGTGTGTGTGTGTGTGTGTGTGTGTGTGTGTGTGTGTGTGTGTGTGTGTGTGTGTTCCTCATCTCTTTCTTCACCCACAGCCTGGCATGGTGCTTGAGTGTATGGAGTGAATGAGTGAGAGAGGAATGTTTGCTGGGTGTCCTGGGGAGCTGTGTGTGCTGCTCGTGGTTCCCAGCCCTTGCTGTTAATACTGCTCTCTGTTGCTTACAATTTCCATTGCCCTAGATGATCCAGCTCTGTCGGAGGCACGTGTAGGCACAGCCAAATCTCATGCTGTACATTGATCACCTGTCCAACCTTTGCCTAGAGTGGGAGCCCCCAGTTCCTTCAAGAGATCCAACTTTACCTGTCTGTAAAGAAGAAGAGGAGGGAGACAGCGGGGAGGATCCAGTGGCATTGTAACACCAGAGCAGGTCCAGTGTTTACTCTTGCCCTTTTGGAGGTGGGTAACTGCAATTGATGTGGACTGCTGGGATTAAGAGAGACCTTGGATTTGGGGACTCATTTGTACTCTTTTTATTCTTCTGGAGTATAGGATTGCATCTTATTTTTATATTTAATTCCTAGCCACACTGATTTTTTCATGACTTCCATCGTCATGGACTGTGAATCCAGTCCCAACAAACAAACACTATGTTACTGCAGTGGCCCCATGGCAGCTGTGCACTGTCTTGGATCTGGCTGTGCAGATAGAGAGGAGGACCATTGGTTGGTGCTATGTAGTGAATGCTACATTGATTTTTTTTTGCCAAGGTATTTTGTTGTTTGTTTGTTTGAACCTTCCATCCCCATCCCAAATGACCTCACAGTGGAGAGATCCTGAATTCCTATTGAGTAAATGCAATTTCACACAGGAACACCCCTCAGTGTTTAAGTATGACCTTGTCCAAGCCTGAAACATGTCTAACCGGCTTCTTCCTTGAAAACATGGACCCATGACACCTCAAGCCTCAGTCAAGTGGCCTTTCTACTAGATCCCAAACCCCAAACTCTCCCTGAGTGTGAACTGCTCATTTTTGATTGGCCTACAGTAACAACTTGCTTCTGGGGGGATGCTTTTGTATGGAAACCAAGGTTTCACAAGCAAACCTACAGAGGCCACGGGTCCTTAACTGTGTGGTTGTTTTATTAGTTAGTTAGTTTGTTTGTTTTGTTTTTGGTATGTGTGTGTGGCAACCTGTACCCACCTTCTCCAGGTCCGAATCCACTCTCCCATGGTTATATCCCTTTAATGTCCTCATATTCTGAATCTCATTTACCTTGTAATCTTGAGATTATATTTCTTAGCAAAATAAGCTCCTAAGATTGGCATTCTAAGTGTTCATCTAGAAAAAGGTTTGCATCCACTGTGTTGTATGGTCTGTGTGTTCACAAACATCACACACTCCAAATCAAATAGCCATGGGTCATGATGATCTTTATTCCTGAGTTCTAAGGAAAGTTTAATTTGACTTTGAGTTTCAGAATATTACCAAGGGATGGATCGCCATCTCATATCCTCTCCAGATTGAGTCAGATAATAACTGCCTACACAGATAAATCACATTCTTTTGCAAATATATATAAATGGCATTGAGTATGTAATTAAGCCAGGCAGTGTAGTCTCTGCAGTGTCTCATCTTGTCCAATCACTGTAGGATGTTTCCTTTCAGGTGGTTGTGTGTGTGGGGTGTTCGTCCTTTTGCTGCTGTCATCATAGAGACTAACAAAGAGAATAATTTGGAAAAGACAAAGAGGAATAGTTAGAGTAAGTCATTGCTCTTCCAGGATGCATTCAAACCTTTGCTTTGCTCTATTGTTTCTTCTTATAGAAACAATGTCCCTTCTTGGCTAATGTATTCAATAGACCTTGCACAAGTGCAATGCCTGGACCAGCAGCCTGTTTCCTGGCATCACATGGGAATGCCTCAGCTATATACTTGGACCCACCTGGCTCCAGTGATTCAGAAACTTTCTGTGGGGCACAGCAGTCTGTGCTTGAAGGTATTTCTGGTGCTCAGGTGTATACAACACTCTCAAAGTCATTGGTTCTACCAGTATGTGATGTGAGGACATTCAAGGGACATAACCAAGTACTGTTCTCCAGGACATTGATACCCATCAAGGACATGAAGCATAAACCCATCAGCCAGTTAAGCAGAGCAATCTTCATGTAATGTAAATTATATCATGGACTTACTTCATAAAGTACTCCAAGTGGTTTCATTTTATCTTTTTCAGTGAATATAAACGTTTATCAGTCCTTCAAGGACTAGCATGTTTCTCTGCCTACCTTCCATCTTTATCTGTTAGCACTTCCTCCCTCCTCCGATGCTTCTCAGCATGATGCTAGCCTTCTTAGAGATCCCCAAGCCTGCATCCAAATATGGGGAAGCAGAGACATAGACAGGAAGGAGGAAATAGGGAATGGTAAAGCATTAGTAATAGACTCTAATTATTTTTCATGAAGTAGAATATTGTCTAATCCCTTTGTTCTCATTGGTTGATGCATTCATATAGTAATATAGAGATAGTCTAATGCAATAATATATTTGTATAATTGTTGCTATTATCAGCTTCATATTGAGGCTGACTGTCAAGTCATTGAGAATGTAGGGAGCAGAATGTAGCTCTTCTTGGCATCATGTGTTTTATTTTCTCTCTGAATTGACTAGGTAGGAAAAGTGGGAACTGAATAAATGGGTGGGAGATCCCACTTCAGTGTGTCACACCATTACATGAATGGAGCTGATGAAAGACTCTTGATGTTTTAGTTTGGTTTCAGTAAAAATGATGACCATGTCTGTTAGAATTTGCGTTCTTAAAAACTATGAATGTCCATATGGATCTTTGCAGCATTAAGGAACCATGTACTCTGGGAATAAAGGATCCAGTTGGATTTTTATAGAATGTAAAAATAGCATATCTTGCTGGGCGGTGGTGGCACACACATTTAATCCCGGCACTCAGGAGGCAGAGGCAGGTGAATGTCTGTGAATTCAAGACCAGCCTGGTCTAGAAAGTTAGCTCCAGGACAACCAGGGCTACACAGTGAAACCCTGTCTCAAATAAAATAAGAAGAACAAAGACGAGGGGGAAGAAGGAAGAAGAAGAAAAATATCATATTTCAGGCTTCCGTTTAAAGGGGAAAGCTTAGCATTTGACTTGTCTTTTGGAAAGCAAATTGGATTTGAGGCTTCATATGGATTTGAGGTTCTTGAAGATCCAGACCTTTAGAATCTGAGAACAAGGACAAGGGATCTGGGTGTTGCTGCGGTCTTGACTATCCCCAGCTGTGTTTCCTCAGTAACAGCCTATGGCTATCTGAGTACAGCATCCCTGGTTTGGGACATTATTTGCTCACCAGGGTGCTTATTTGTGATCTTCTACAAGGGGACAATGAGTCAGTTTGAAGGTGCAAACAGGTAGAATGAGGTGTGGACTTTGGGAAGGTGCGGCTTCCATACCCCCAGGATCCCCCTACCTTGTAAAGCCCTCCCTAGAAAGGAGAGGAAAGTCTCCTCAATACCTTAAGACCTCCTGTCCTCAATCAGGGCCTTACTATTTCTCAAAGAAAGGCAGTCCACTCCTCTGAGTGGCAATCCCACATGGACACCACAGGCGTGCCATGCATCTGCAGTCTGAGAACTCTAGCACAGAGGCTAAGAAGGTTTCCTCCACCTAGTAATGACTTTTCTGTTGCTGTGAGAAGTCACAGTGTCCAAGACAACTTAGAGAAGAAAGAGGTTATTTTAGCTCATGTCTCCAGAAGGGTAAGAGTCTGCTATGGCAGGAAGGCATATCAGCAAGTGATAGGCGTGACAGCGGGAAGTTGGGAGCTCACAACTTCAAATGCAAGCCCAAAGCAGAACAAGAGAACTGCAAATGGCATGAAGCTTTTCATCCCAAGGCCCAGCCCTAGTGACATACTTCCTCCAACAAGGCAATCCCTCCCCAAACAGCACCAACTGGAAACCAAATGCTCAAATAGGCCAGCCTATGGGAGAACATTCTCATTCAAACCTTTACACTCCAATAGCCAAGTGAAATGGACCCCAAGTATATCAGCTGGAAGTTGGGCTGTAATGGGTGAGGGGAACAAACACTTGAATCCCCTTCTATGTGCTGGGTAGCCCTTCCATGGCTGCTCTTTCCTGAAGACTATGAATCTGTAGTCCTTAGAGCCACGTGCTATTTTTCTTAGTAGATCCTTATGGGTGGTTTTTCTTTATTTCTTTATGCCAAGTTATTCTCGTGCTCGCCTCTTTTCCATGTGCCCGGTATTCCCTAAGCCCATGTGTTTTCCATCTGTGTGTGCTTATCTCTGCTTGGCTTAGTTTGGACCTTGTCTGCTGGACCATCTCTTATCTTCAATTCTTGCTATCTAATTCCTGTATCCATCCATCATCTAGGAGTGCTAGATTGCATCTCCATATTCTGGAATAAATTTACGAATTTATAACTTCTTTCACTGATGACCTCTTCTTCAATATTTTCTACTGATGCAACTGGTCATTGCTTCTAATGCTGGCTGTGGTCCCATCACTGCATTTTTAGTAAGAGGTAAATGGTAGAAACCTGTTCTGTTTCCCATCTTGGATATGCCCCTCTGCATCAGTGCCCTATAAGAGCATTGCCACTCATGGGGAAACTGAGTCCCAGAGATGAATGTGGTTTATCAGCAGCCATGCTGTTGCCTCCTGGTCAGGGTGGAAGAGTGCAAGGGCCTGCTTTGACCCCAAAGCTCCCAATAAAGATCAGATCTGAGAAGCACAAAACATAAAAGTCACCATTCTTGCCAGACCAAGACCTCACACATATGAAGTATGAGTTGTTTAATTGAGACTTGCCTAGCTTAGAATGATTCTGGCTTCTCTAATAGCATAGATTCTCTCAATAAACTATGGTCTCAAAAGTACTATAAGAAGGAGAAACTTTAAAACAGAGACATTTCAGTTAGGAACTGTTTTCCCCCACCTCTGGCACAGTTAGCTATGTTCAGAGTCATTTTTGTTTGTCATAATTCAAAGTTTGGGGAGAAAGCATGGGCTCTTGTTATCCAAAGTAGGGAGGGCTTGGCTCATCATTTTGCATTACTGAGGATAACCTTCTCCTCACAGAATTAGCCATCCCAATATGTCAGCAGTGCTGGACTGAAGCCCCTTGGGAAGCCACACATACAGAGAAACATGCACTCAGCCCTAGACCATGATGGCAGTTTCTCTACTATGTATATAGACAGTTTTGTGAATTCTGAATAATGAAAGCATTTCCTACTTTAGGACACAAATATTTAAGAGCATCACTGGATTCCTGATGTCTTTGCTTGGGTGGAAGCAAGGTTGGGAGGTAACTCTTGGAGCTAGCCCTCTAGAATTCTCTAATATTTAAAAAGAGTCAGCATCAAAGTAGTGCTGATTCTAGGTTCAGAAACCAATGTAAAGATTGTTCATGTTCTTTGGATAGTCAACAATACAAGGGACTCCTTGGTGGCTGATGGCTCCTGCCACTGGCCATGGTGTTGAAGCAGATCCGGCAAGCAGACATTTATGATAGAAAGTTTGCATTCTAGAACAGTTGCTTCTGAGGAAAGAGGGTCAATCCAGAGAATACTATACCAGTAGTCTGCCCTTTGTTGGATAATATCTTGGCTACCCTTACACCATCCCCATCTTCTTGACGCCTTCCTCGAAAGGCCACTTAACAAATACATGTGGTGCTGGCCTAGGTCGATCTAGCTGTGCTTTAGTCAGGAGCAGATTAAACCAGATTCAAAGGATCATTGAGACTTACTCCATCTTAGTGGTAGCTCTCTAGGAGCAATTTAGAAGACAAGTCATCAAAACAACTGGTTAGGGCTTCCTGGCTGTTTCGCAGCGAGTGCCGTGAATGGAACCGTCAGGCTTTGCATGTGCTAAGAGAGAGCTCTGCCTCTGAGACTGCTCGCAATCCTTAGGCCTCCGAGACAAGGTGTCTGCTATGGCCTCGTACTTGGAGTCCTCCATTGCAGCCTCCTGCATCATAGGGTTACAGGTAGGAAACGCCAGGCCCACATGAAAAACAGTTTCTTAAGGGAAACTTTTGAACCAATACCAAGTGGCTATGAGTTTATTCTGCCAGGGCCAGAAGTTTTAACAACATTGATCAAGGTTATTGGGACACATCGTATTTCATATTCTAATGGAGTAATCTCATGAATCTCCAAAGTTGCTTCTAAAATAAAGACCAGCATCATGACAATTTTGCAGATTTAGAAGTGAGGTAGAGGCCAATGATTCATTTGTCCAGAGCCTCCTCTCCACCCCTACCCCGCGATTCCTCCTCCTCTTCCTCCTCTACCCGGTGAGCTAGTAACATAAACACACTTCTTATTTGGAGTTATCGAAGCCGTCCTTTAATTGGACAGAGCGGTTGTTGTCTGTGTGCAACTGTTTTAAGAGATGAATGCATCGAGTTTAGTCTATTTGACAAAGGCTTGTGGGCTAATGGTGTGAACAGGGCAGGTTAGTGCAAAAGGTGTTACAAGTTGTCTTCTGTGTCCACACTTGAAGCCTGCAAAAGGCAGGATGTGTTACAATGAGGAGGAGAGGCCTGTGGGGAAAGCAGCCAGGAGCCAGACTCTTTGGTTACTAAGATACAGTTTTAAACAGGCAACATGGCTTCTTAAGCTATCAGGTGGCTGCTCCACATGGAAACCGTAGTGTAATCATTTGCTCAGCAGCCATTTGTTTGGCATGGAGGACATACCACAAGCACGATGACAGATCCACTCACCATTTCCTTTTGAAACCGCATCACAGGTAATCCTCCTAGCCCATCTAGATTTTGAAGTCTTTTTTGAGGAGCCATGACTACTACAGGCTACAGAGAGTTGGGCTGGCATTTGCAAATGTTCTTGGAGTGTCTACTGTGTGGAAGATTCCAAGCCAGGAGGCAGATATTGCAGATCATGGATTGTTCAGTGGGGCTGAGTATAGTAAACCGGGAAGCAAATAAAGATAATGATGACGCCTTGGGTAAGTGCCATGGAGAAACCACAGTGGAGTGACTGGGACTCAAAGGAATGGGCCTATGCCGGTCAGAAATGGTTTTCCTGAAGAGTGAAAACACAAAGACACGCCTCAGAAAATGAAACTTGCTTTCTAGGCAGAAAGTTGTGTGAGTTGAGCTTAATGTGGGAAGTTCTAAAGTGTAATAGTCTGTCTTTGTTCCCCTTTTTTGTCTGAGTTCATCTTTGAATTGCAGATTATCTGGAGTTCATTATATACAGCACAGGCTGGTCTACAACACTTGACCTTTCTACCCCACTCTCCCGAGTTTCAGGTGTGTTCTAGTGTACCCAGGGTAGCTGTACCTTGGGTCAGATGTTGATTATAGTACCCCATGTCTTGGGATGTGTTGATATAACTCAGTGACTGAGCACTCATTTGGCTTTGTAAACACTCCACAGTCATATGGAGATAATGCATACTTTTAAATGGAACTTACTAAATTATATAACCTATATCTCCCAAATCACTATTGGCGTTCTCATTGCTAACTGCTCAGTCTCTGGGAGATTTACTTGATTGAGGACCTTGGTCAATTTTGAGTAACCCTGTCAATTTTTTATTTCTCTTTTCCAGGATAGGCTTTCCTAGATATAGGAATTGCCTTATCTAGTATTGCTACTCTTTATGACTTCTTTTTAAAAATCCCCCTTTGTCCTTATTGGTGCCTTTACAATTCAACTTTGTCTGATAATATTTCTGATGCAACATCATTTTGGTTTGTATGTGTGTTTCCATTTTTCTTGTTTTAGCCTTTATCTTTTAATAGTCCATTTTTATGAATAGTTTTTAAGAAAAACTTCAGGTGTCTCTGTCTTTAAATGGATGAAATTAATTCCTATTATTGCATACTGCTTTGTCCTAACTATGTCGTGTTTTGCACATTTTAGTATACTTTTTTCCTCCTTTCATTCCTTTTCTCATTTGTACTGCCCTGTTTGGATTGATGGTTCTCTCTTGGCTTTGAGGCTTTGTTCTTTTTCCCCTCTACTGCGTTTCAAGCCACATATTCTGTTTCTCTTTTTAGTGGCTTAGATTATCTCTAAAGCAGGATTTGACAACCACCCCCTAAAGCTTTTAATGAACCCCATAGACAGGCTTTAAGGGTCTTCTCCAGTATTTTGGTTCCCTAAGCCTTGGGTCCTTCATGAGGTGAGGTGTAACAGAAAGTGCTAAGTGTGTCACACTGACTATATCTAGGAGTGTGGATTCCCAGCATGCTTTTGCCAAGGCTGCGCTTTGTTGCTAGAGACTAGTAACTGAAAATTGCACAGTCATGGATCCCAGGCCCGTTGCAGTTCTGAGCAAAGTGACTTGATTTCTTCCATTGCTCTTTCCTTTGTCTGCATTTGAGCTCTTGTAAGTGATGATACACATGGACTAACTCCTGTGAAGCTGTTGAGTGGTCAGTTTTAAAGAGCATAGAACACTGACATTTTTATTAGATCCTGACCGTGAGGGATGTCCAGTTTTCATCCTAGCAGTTTTGTTTATTTCTAAGGAAAGTCTTAATGTACTGCCTATGGAAGATCTTCATGTCACCTGCTCTTACATCTTTGCTCAGCCAGAGATTTGGGGGGGAAACAATTTGTAAGAGAGCTTTTCACCTCCTCTTCTCTCCTTGTCTCCGAAACGGTAAGAGTGGGAATTGAGTCTTTGAAGAGCTTTAGTGTTAGGGAGAGACAATTTCGGCCTAGAGTAACCCTCAGAGGCATCCGTAGAAGAGAGCACTGCTTTAAATTGTCTATTTGGTCTTAGTGAATCCTGCTGAAGACAAGCAAGTCACATATGTCTTTTCTTTCAATCTTTCAATTGACATCTAAACAGATAACTTGATTTTGCATCAATAAGCTCCCTCGTATATGTTAGCAGACAAAGTGTTTAAACTGCCAGATCTTTCTAAGTAAATAGGAAAAGAGAGGCCTTTTATCTTCCATTCATTGCATTAGATCTGCAAAACATGACAAATCTTCATGAAAGGAAAAAAAAACATGCCATCATCTCAGTTTAACAAGCTGGAATGTGCATGTGCTGAAAGACAGACTTGTCTCAATCCAGTTGGGACTGGGAGGTGACGTTCCCTGGTATCAGCATATCTGTAATTTATGGCAAGACCAGTTGCTTGCTCATTTTTAAAGGGCCTCCCTTCTCGGTGATATCTTATTGGATGTGTGCTTGGTTTATCCACTCAAGTCTCTTTGACCGGAAAACAAATCTCCATCTAGCAGACACGGCATTCTGGGTAGAGGACCTGTGTGGTCATGAATAGCTAATGAATGCTTTGGTTTTCTTGTCTATTAAACCAAGATAAGAAACCAATGTTTTAGAATTGATGTGGACATTAAGTAAAGTCGTAAAGTGTACAACATAAAACTTGGTTCATAGGAGATGTTTTTCCAATGCTATCAGATGATGATGATGGAGGTGGTGGTGGTGGTGGTGGTGGTGGTGATGATGATGATGATGATGATGATGATATGAGATGAAGAATTTGGCACTAATGGGGCACGGGTGATAAAGTAGATAAACCTGGCAATGATGGAGGTGCTGGTGATGAAAATGTTTATGGTGTTGAAAATAATGGTGATGAAGATGATGATTGTGGTAATAGCCAGATACTGAAGAGATCCTGCAAAGTTATCATGTAATCAAAGTATTTGAGGAAAAGCACATGTATCTCCTAAGATCTTATCCATGGTTTCCAAGTGTCTACTTGAACAATTCTAGTCACTACAGGGTCTTCTTAAACAAAATTCTACCACAGAGAGAAAACTACAGAAGGCCTGCTCAGTCATCAGTTGTGTTTTGGAAAGTATATTCATTTAGGAAATGCTAAGGATTATTGGTCTGTGTTGTTTACTCCTGATCTCATCTGTCTCCCTAAACCTTTGGGAATTTTTGAATTCTGTACTTTTGAGCATGTCTGTGCAATCTCTTTTTCTAGAAATATATATATATATATATATAATATATATACAAATATACATATGTGTGTCTGTGTGTGTGTGTGTGTGTGCGTGTGTTAAGGCACATGAGAAGCAAAGGCCAGCATCAAGGTAGGAAAAGAGTAGAGCATAGTGTCACTGAGATAAGACAAAAACAAAAATAAAAATCAAACAAATGAAATACGGAATATAGTTCCTAGAGAGGAAGGTTGAAGTGAAGAGGACTTGGGAAAACTGTTACTCTGAGGCAGACTGTCCAGGACCAACACTGAACACAAAATCCCTCAATGAGTGAAAGAAGAGTGAAGGAGCACCCAGGAGGTTCAGCAGTGGAATGACAGGTGTTGAGAGAAGCTGAAAAAGCTGTGAAGTAGACACACTTGGTGTGTTGCCTCTTAGGGGACCAAGAGGAAGAAGCAGAGGCAACTGAGAGGGAAGGTGCAAATACAGGAAGAGGCAGATGTTTGGTCCTGGGGTGGGGGAGGAAGGGGGAGGAGCGCCTCATCCATAAAGCACATAAAGTGTTCCCATATCCCTGAATAGCACAGCGAGGCTTGTGCTCGGTAAGGCTTCATGGTCTTGGCCCTCTTAAAGCAATCAACTGATGCTTCTTACAAAATGAGTGTTCTGATGTCAGCAGAGCCTGGCTTAGGCATGAAGAACAGCCTTTAACAACAGAGGATGTTAGCCAGTCATGAATAGACTTGCCAGGAGCCCTGGGAGGGGAAACGGCATTTCTGCATCCCCACCTCCAATTCTCTTCCTGCTCTGGTCCTGGGATACTCAGTGAGCCGTAGGTACCCTGGCATCCCACATCTGGCCCAGTGTTCTCACACCCCCTACATGACTCTCCATTGTCTCCCATCCCCACTTGTACTTAGAGGGCTGGCGTGCTGAGAAGCAGACAGTGGCCAAGCACTAAGGCCTTATTCCACCCAGAGGATCAGAGGTAACGGGCACAGCTTGTAGTCTCAAGCCTAATTGGCCCACCTCCTCTGTGCCCTCCCGTAGCATAGGGTGTCATCACATTATGTTTGCTTGCCATTATGCAATCAGCATGTCATCCAAAGCCAGACACGCATGAGATGCTTGTACCGTTTATGTGCAAAGTGAAAGGGGAGGGAGAGAAATCATCAAACACCTCGTTATCCTTACAAAAGGGGGGAGGGCTATTATTCCCATATGCAATTTAGCATGCACAGCACCAGTGCAAGAACTGACTGAAATGGTCGAATGTCAACTGCCGGTGGCAGATGGGTGGAGGGAGCTGCTTTCAGCAGAGCTGCGTGGGGCCTGGCCAGAACTTCTCTGATGTTAAGCACCTACAGTTTGCCTCTCAGATAAATGAGTTCCTATGCCTTCAGCAATCTGATCGGAGGGGATTTTATTGTTTTTCCCTCTAGTTCTTGGAAACAAGTCACTTTCTCACCATAGATAAGAAGTTGAGATTGTGGCATGGGAGAAAAATGAGGGCAGGGTCCTAATGAAACTAAAGCCTGCCTGCCTTGCACACTGTGCCCCTCCCCCACTGCCCTGCCCTTCCCTAGCATCCTTCTTGCCAGTACCATCCCCAGACAGCAATGGGGAAACATCTGTACAGTGATACAGCCAGGGGAGATGGGGCATCCTTAAAGGGTCTATGGCGTGCCCACAGAGTGTAAGATCCCACAGAGATCCTTTCAAAACAAAAGACTGCCACTCAGATGCGTATCAACAGCTGAGAAAAGCAAAATGAACAAGCATATAGCCAGACATGAGAACATGAAGACAGTGCCCAGGACACTGGATGCACAGGCATAGCTTTGCTTCTCTGCCCTGGAGAGGCCTCAGCAGACTTACCCAGGGGCGTCAGGGTAAGACTCACATGGCAGTCACTGGTAGACAGCATGGAACTGTCGATGTGCCATGCCTCACAAGGCTAGCTTTGGGCTGGCATCTTTTCATCTATTCCATAGCTGTTCTTATGGAAAGGCCTCACGGACAGAGAAGTGTCTTCAGAAGGCATGTGTCACAGCGCTGGGCAGGTATAACCGGGTTCTGTGTCTGTTCCTGTCACAGGCATTGTGACTTTCCATAACTGCATTGCTTGCTCTGAGTCTCCTAGGAGGTGGTAAGGATGAGAATAAAGGAGACAGATTTACTGACAAGCAGTCTGGCAAAGAGGAGATCAGTGAACCTATCTGGAGAGCCCCAGAGACCCCCGTTCACCTTTGCTACAGATGTCTAGTACAACCTCGGCAGCTGCTGCTCTGGCCAGAACCATGCAGATCTTGTACTGTCTTTGGTCATTCTGCTTGTCAGTCATTCTAGTCTCCATGAGTAATGGCATCCTCCACGCCCTGCCTGTGCCCTGATCTCAGTGTCCACATCTGGAAAACAAAACACATGAGCAGGGTTTCATTCCTCTCATCCAGCTCGGCGGCTTTGCCCTGGCATTGGAGTTCTCTGAACTCTAGACCTCTCTTTGACAGCACTCGGTCTCACGAAGTGGTAAACAGGAAGCCATATGTGACTATCAGTCTCACCTGAAAGAAGATGAAAGCGGGGAAGGATTGCCAGTAATTCCCATTCGCTCTATCCAAGAATATTTGCTTTAAAAAACAAAAACACAACAATAAGAATTAACATCAACAGCAACGGAAAGAGAAAATCAGCCTAGGATAATTCTTCCCCTTAGAGTTGTGTTCAAATATGGAAAAGGAAGCTCATGTTGCCACCTATTACCTTGGCATAGTTTAGCTTCTCCAGATGACTTGATGGATGACAGGTGGTATGTCCTTCCCAATTCTGAGTTTAAAACATGTCTCTCCATTTACAAATGTATGGATTATGTTGTGTGTGACTTTTCCAGTAATGTGACTAACAGTTTTCTTGTTGGGGCCTTTGTAATTCACTTGACATGATGCCCAGTTGCTCCTTGAATGTCAGTGAAGGGTTCAGCCTTCTGTACTAAGCACCATGAAATGCACTGTCTCTTGCTGCGGGGAAACTGTCCACACAGGGTCCTCCCCAGGGCTTCTGCCTATTTCCAGGGTTTGCTTGGTACCAGGAAGGCTGGAGTGAGCATCCTTCATTCTCTGCTGAGTATTCTGTGTAATTAACTATACCACTGAAGGTCTGAATTTGGAGTCTGAGGATGTCATCTCTTTAAATTGTAGTGATGGCCACAAGATCAGCTCCTGCATGCTAGTGTGCCATCCGCTGTCTGATGTCAGTTTTAACTCTTCCCAACCTGCCGAGTGCAAGCTTGTCATGTTCTAACTTAGTGTTTACTACAGTTAGGTGGAGTTCCCCAAAGTTATCTATTTGTTGGTCATGTTTATCCCAAGAATCACATGTTCTATCTTTGGGCCCTGCTCCTGTTTTGGTAAAATTTTTCTGTCCTTTAAAAAAAATCTTTAAAGATCATAGTAATTTTTTTCCCTGCAGGCCATCGGAGGAGCTGGGATGCAGGAATAAAAAGTGGCGATAATGCTTCAGTGGGCTGTGCAGGTCCTGGGCTCTTCTTCACGTGGTTTTCTTCTTCCATGTGCTCCTCAGTGCCACCCCGGAAGGTGGACTGAACTCTCAATGACCTTCTGGCTGGATGTCAGGCCCTGCTTGATAAAAGATGATAGACCCTGTAAACTCTCTTGCTGCTGGGTTCAGAACCTGAGTTCATCCCTGCAAGCCATGTAGCTGTCTATTGGGGAAAAAATCAAGGAAGCAACATAGACATAGGGAGAGGGGAAACAGCATCCTGGGGTTCAGCTTGGAGATAAAGATGCAGCTTTTAGGTCACTTGGGGTACCAGTGGCTTTAGCTCAGGTATCTGGTCAGTGAAGATAGCTGGCAGTCCGAGAGTCAGTCACAACCTTGTTCATTGAACCATCAGGTTCCTAAGACCTTCAGTCTTCGTACTTTAATTGACTATCCTTCTCCAAGCTTCTTAACTCTTTTCTGAAATGGAATTGATGCAACCTGCTTTTTAAGGCCATTTTTAGAAATAAGTGGGATAGCTGGGCGGTGGTGGTGCACGCCTTTAATCCCAGCACTCGGGAGGCAGAGGCAGGCGGATCTCTGTGAGTTCGAGACCAGCCTGATCTACAGAGTGAGTTCCAGGACAGGCTCCAAAGCCACAGAGAAACCCTGTCTCGAAAAACCAAAAAAAAAAAAAAAAAAGAAATAAGTGGGATAGACGTGTGAATACCTCCGAAGCACTTTACCACCAGATAATGAAAGTAAATGGCACTACACCATAGAGAGTGGCACACCAGACTCTGCCAGGGTGGAGTTTGGAACCACTTTTGAGAACAAGTCAACAATTACTAGCCCCATGTTTGTTAGTCACTGTGCCGTGGCAATTTGACCTTGAAGTCTACACATTAGGGAAATGTATAGACCGTTGTATAGGAAGACATGTGTAAACAGAACCATTGAAGATCTGCAATGCCAAAAAAAAAAACCACATGGAAAAATAGACAAACTCATCAATAGAAGCTTCATATTAGCACATTGTACTAATAAATTACAAACAGATTTTTGTGTGAGTGCATGTGTGTGCATATTCCTAAGTACGCATATCTATGTGTGTTCATGTGCACATGTGTGTGGAGATTAGCTTACACATGTGTGTGTACATGTACAAGGAGGGCAGCAACCTTGGATGGTGTGCCTCCATACCTGGCATTTTTTATGTGGGCTCTGGAGATGGAATTCAATTTCAGCTGTTGGTGTGTACAAGGCTGGTTCCGTATCTTAGCCACTGTGATGGTGCTGTGATAGAAAAGGAAATCTTGTTTTGCTGGGTTTCTTTGGAAATTTATCCAGAAGTTAGATAGCTACTCTATACGGTGGTTGTGTTGATTCTGTTTCTAGCATTTTGTTTGGTTTTAGTTTGAGTTTTTGTTTTGTTTATTTTTATGAACCTTCAATTTATTTCCATAAATGTTCTACCTGCTTACAATTCCTATCGTGTGTAAAGGGTTCTCTTGCCTGAGATCCTTGCTAGCATTTGTTTTCATTGATTTCCTTAATGATAGCATTCTGCCTAGGGTGAGATTCAACCATTTTTTCTAAGATGTGTGTGTGTGTGTGTGTGTGTGTGTGTGTGTGTGTGTGTGTAAGTATATGCCACATGTATTAAAGTGCCTCTGGAGACCAGAAGAGGCCACCAAGTTCCACGGAACTGGAGCTTCAGGTGATTTGTGGCCGTCTTACATGGGTGGTGGAAACCTCTAGAAGAGCAGCAAATTCTCTTAACTGCTGAACCCATTCTTCATTCCAGTGAGATGGAATCTCAACAAAGTTTTTTTATGTCACTTCCCTAACCACTAAAGGCATTGAAAAATATTTAAGTATTTATTGACCATTGCATTTCTTCCTTTAAGAACTTGTTGTTTGCCAGGCGGTGGTGGCGCACGCCTTTAATCCCAGCACTTGGGAGGCAGAAGCAGGCAGATCTCACTGAGTTCGGGACCAGCCTGGTCTACAAAGTGAGTTCCAGGACAGCCAGAGCTGTTACATAGAGAAGCCCTGTCTTCAAAAACAAAACAAAAACAAAAAACAAAGAGAAAACTGGTTGTTCAATTCACTTGTCCATTGATTGATGAGTGATTTGTTGTAGGGTTTGTTTTTTTTTTAAGTCTTTTATTTAGAAAGTTTATATAATATAGATATTGAATTCCTGTATAGTTGACAAAAATTTCTCTCATTCTGGAGGTCGTTGCTTCATTTTTCTGTGCATAACTTTTTAATTTCTTGCACTCCTGTCAATTCCTTGTCTTCCCCTTGTCCTTGCCTGTTTGTTATGTGCTCTTCCTATGCTTTCCTGCAGCACCTTCAGACTTTTAAGGCTTACATCAAGGTCCTTGACCCAGGTCTGACTGATTTGGTCCAGACTCGGCAATATGGATCAAGTTTTGTTCACCTACATGGAGATCCCCAGTTTCCTCAACATCATTTTTTGCAGAGGCTGCTTTTCTTCTAAACAGTGAAGCAGGCTCTGATGATATGTGCCTGATGATAACACTGATTGAAATTTAAAGATCCATAATAGAATCATCAGTGAGTGAATTAGTGGAGTATAAACTATTGACCGCAGTGTGTGCATGGTGGTTTGGAAAGCGTAGAATGACAGCGGACAAGGTGGCCGAAGCCTTAACGTAGAGTCTCTGTTTCTTAATTTTTGGAGAACAGATATAAAGGGATTATGACAAAATGTTGGGCTTTATTCCACTGGATGATGGGAACATATTTTCAATCTTATTTGGCATATTTCAAACATTTTAGAATACAAACTTTAATAAATACAGCTGTTTCATATGGTGAAGAAATAATAAGATTACAAAAGCGGCGTGTAGCTTCTCTTCCAGAGAAGAAAAGGGCTGAGGAAACCAGCCAGAAAGCTTAGACCGTGAGGACTCTGTATGAGTTCCAAAGCAGTTAGTAGAAGAGAACTTTCCTTGAGTGTGCTTGCCTAAAGAAATTCATAGTGACCAAAGAGATCCCAAGCTTGGTCACCAGCTCAGCTGCGTTTCTGTGTTTGTGAAGAGGTTCTGATGAGATGCTCTCAATCCTAGCTGCGTTTCTGTTAGGATGGCCAGGTACACTAATGCACACCTACACTCTAATCACAAGCTCTTGGGGACTGAGGAGATGGTTCAGTGGGTCAGAGTCACTGGTTTCAAATCCCCAATGCATACCTTAAAAAAATCAGGTATGATTGCTTGTGCCTATCAGTAGCAGAAACAGGAGGGTGGCTGGATCTTGGGGCCACTAGCTTAGCTCCAGGTTCAGGAATAGACCCTGTATCAAGGAAATAAGATTGTGCATGATAGATCAGGATACCTGATGTCCTTCTCCGGCCTCTGCATGTACACACCACCATACACACATGCACATATAACGTACATGCACATATAATATACGACACACATATACATATACACACACTCACTTATAAATCTTCACCCGGAGTACTATATTATGGTTTTATGAAGAGAGTCTCTCTACACACTGTGACTAGAATCTGTTTTTGTCTTAGACTGAGGTGATTTGTTGTTTAAAATTGTGTCTAGTGGGTGAAGGTGCTTGCCCCAAGCCCAATGACCCAACTTCAGTTCTCAGAACCTGCAAAGTGGAAAGAGAGAAATGACATCCAAGGTTGTCCACCGATCTCTATACATGTGATATAACACATGCATATGTGTGTGCATATTGCACACAAAATAAATAAATAAATTTCATTTTAAAAGAAACTAAGGGGGAGTTGGAGAAATGGCACAGTGGTTAAGGGCACTATTCCAGAGGACCTAGATGGTAGCTAGAATCTACCTTTAACTCTAGTCCTAGGAGAAAAGACACACACACACACACACACACGCATTTCTGGCCTCAGCAGGCACTAGTCACACACATGGAACACAGATATACATGGGAGACAAAACCCACATGTACATAAAAGAAAATTTAAGAAAAAAAGAAATTAACATAGAAAAATATAGAAATGAGTCCTGGATCCACAGGCTGCCCCACATATGACTGCCCAGGGCGTCTCTGAAACACTTAAAGGCCAGGCTCCCTGTCTCAGAAGAGCTGTGAGGTCTCTGTTTCCCCATTGTATGAACAAGTCCCACTCAGTCCTCTCTCTCTTGGGAATTATCAACTTCCCCTTGCTTACTTCTTTGTGTTCCTTAACCTTCTATAGCCTCTGCTCCTTCTCCTGCCAGGTTTTTAGGGGTACACCAGCATGCTTCCAAGTTAGGCCTGCAGAGGAGACCTCTGAGTGAACCGTGCCCCTACACGTTTCTCAGGAAGCCCAGCTCCCAGTGCTGCTTCCACAGCTTGCTGGAGCCTTCCCTACTGTGGCTGCAGGCTGAGGGGAAAGCATTCCTTTTCTGTGTCCCAGTCAGGCTTGTGATTTTATTCTGGGGTTCTGCCCCGTTTCGCTTTGCTTATCAGCATCAAAGCTGGGCCCAGCTGTGTTTGTTTGTAGGTCCTATTTCCATGAAACCTGCAGATTTTTCTAGGCCAGTCTGTGTTCTTAATGATCGAAAAGGTAGTCGCTCACATGGCCACAGAGGAAAGACAGGGAGTCAGAAAGACCTCAAAGTCATAGCCTGCTCACCAGCCTTTTCCCTGGCCATGACAGCAAGTAATAGCAACCATGTAGCTTTATTGTCTTCCAAGTTGCCATGCCTCAAACAAGTCTCTAAGCAGGAATTCATATAGACATTTTATTAAAAAAAATCATGACTGATTTCTTACTAATAAATATCAATTATGTATACTAATGGGCCTCATTATGACATTTTCATGCATGACTATAATATGTTACATCTACCCTCCTATTGTCTCCTTTTAGGTCTTGCCTATGATTTTTGGACAACATGAAAGATCTCATGCCTAAGATCTTAGTTTTAAGGTCTAGAACCCCAAAATATCAAACAGGCAAGACCATGGGTATCGGGGTTTTTTTCTTTATAACTTAAAACTGAGCCTGTGGTTGGGTCATTAGACCCTACTAGCCATGTGGCCACATTGTCAAGTAGCCTGTTGGAGCTCATCTGGAGGAAGGAAGCCATAGTTCAGCAGTGGTAAGCCTAACCCTGTCACCTGACATGACATCCTGGAGTTTTGTTGATGCATAAACCACCTGCAAGCAGGAGAAACCAAGACATGATAGAGGTTCCTTTTAGAAACATCAATCTTACAAAATGCTGCCCAGCAGACAGGACAAATAGCCCTGCAGAACATTATGGGGTCTTTTCCTAGAAGAAGACAGAACAGGTAGTACTGTCTGGATCTGACGTTAAACCAAAGAGCCCAAATCACCGAATCTCTGGCACCACAGGGGAAGAAGCAGCCAGCCGAAAAGAGGCCAGTGTCCACCTGAGTGCCTCTCCACTTCCCACCAAATGGACTGACATCCATCAGGCTCCCAGAACAGCCAAGACAAGACCATATTTGGATTTGTAACTCCCAGGGTATGTTGCAGGCAGGTCTGGTTCTTGTTGTCCATTGACTCTGAGATAAAATCTGGGCCTCTGCTTAGCTTAAGACAAGCCATTCATCCGGGTAGCCTCCCTCTCAGGACTGGACTGCCCAAGTGCTACATGGGTGATTGCAATTTGCTTGTGGGGATAGCTTGTCAATCTTCCCAAGAGTTGTGGTTCTCTGTCTTGTGTTAAACTCTATTCCCACCCAGTTTTGAGTGTCTCTTGCAAAAGCCATGACCTAAGCAGGGAGATACGAGCCTTGGTTGCTCTGCTGAGTTTAGGTGACAGAAGCAAATGGACTGGGATGTGTCTCTGGATCCCCTCATTCAGTGAAGTGACCAGGAAGATGGGAGAAGTGTGGCAATAGAAGCTCATCTAGATGAGGGTCTGCCTTTCTTCGCCAGCCGTCGCAGCGAGCCAAGGGTGCAGCCAGGCGGTAAGCCCAGAGTGCCTGGCTAGGAAGCACAAAGATCTGATGGAGCAGCTGTGCTTTCATTGCCCCGGATCTCAGGCAGGCATGGCTCTGAGGGCTTCCTGCTTGGCAACTCACTGAATCTGTAGCCAGACTTCAGGGGATGGGTATTGTTTTCATTCCCGCTTTGCAGAGGAGGAAGGAGTCTGCAAAAGAATGAGTACCTCACCCTAAGTTACACAGAACTAAGAAGTGGCAGACCAACTTCAGACATCGGTCACCGAGCTCTTGTGCTACAAGGCTGTGTTGTGTGTTCTCTGGGGCTGCTAGTGCTAAAGCAGTGTGCAGTTACAGAAGTACCTCTCAGGAGTTGGTACAGGGCTATTATGGGTTTACAATTAAGAAAGCAAAGGCTTGCGTGACACCCCTAGAGCAGCATGGCTAACAAGTGGAGGAGCCGAGATTCTAGCCCAGGAGGTCTTGGGGAAGCCAGACCCCTAGGAGTCTTGTATCTTTAGGGAGAGGTTAAGAAGGGTGGGCTCGCAGGTGAGAGCTCATATAAGCGCTCTGCTGCCCTTTGAAGGTCACAAAAAGGGAAACAACTCAGTGTGTCCCTGAATATTTGGGAGGAGCTGGGTCTCTCCCATCATATACTTGGCTGGATCCCTCACCTGAGCTGAGTAAATTTCCCAGCTAGGATACTGCCCTAGCACCAAGCATAGTGCTGGCATACACTTTGACCTGGTAAATTATAAGAGAAACTGATACTGTCTGGTATATCCTTGGCCATCATCTTTCTGGTTTAGTTGTAAGGTTGTCTGTCCTTCTTTTGGTCCTCATAACATAACAACTATGAAGCTAATGCAGTAATGATCCTAAGTCAATAACTAGTTGGTACTATGTTCAGAGTCCATGATAAACAGCCCATTTTTGATGAATAAAACTTTATTATTCCTATTTTGTCAAGTGAGACAATCACAAACAAAGAAACCCTAGGAAGGCTCCTTGGCTGGCAAGTGTTAGGTCATTACTCTAACCAGGGCTTCCTCTCCAAAGTGCTGGTCATGTGCCAGGCAATTGAGACACAGACGATGCATGGACTGCCACAGCCCCTCTGCTATATGTTACGAAGTTGAAATTTGTGTTCAGCATACATCTGTCACCTGCTTTAACTAGGTCTTTCAAGTCAGGCTCAGCAAATACTCCTTTAGATAAAGACAGCCAGTGGTTGAAGCCCAGCAGAAGTGTTGAATGGGGTCCCGAAGAGGCACATGATAAAAAGGCAGTCAACAGTTTGGGCTAACTTTGAAAACTATTGAAATGGGAATCAGTCAACTCTGCAACATTGAGATAGATCAATCATTTGTAAAGGCAAGTCTACTCAATGAGGTAATAGCTTATGGATGTGACCCCCCCAATCCCTGAGAACAGGCAGTCTCAATTGTAATAGACCACCCTTACTCCTAACCTGGCCACGGGTTGGAATTCAGATAAAGTTGCCTCTCAGAGAAAGAGAAAGAATTGATCAGCACATCCATCTATAAATGCCTTTTGATTGTCTATATGTTCAGGGCTCTGTTTGACAGAGCGGAGTCCCCCTTCGGTCCTCACCATGCTTCTGTTATAGCAGGGAAGTTTCTAGAGCTTCCTGTTAGCTCCAGAGGGGAGTAACTGGACCAGGCTTCGATCACTTCTGCTTGCTACCCCTTCACCCGAGAAGTTCTCACACAATCCCAGGAATAAATAGGTATACAAATCAAATATACATTGATAATAAATCATAATGAAATGTATTTAAAAGAGTGGTATACAAATACCTTTACAGCCTGGAGAGATAGCTCAGTGGTTAAGAGTACTGGTTACTCTTCCAAAGGACCTGGGTTCTATTCCCAGTACCCACATGGAGTTTACAACTGTCTGTAACTTCAGTTCCAGAGGACCCGGTACCCTCGCACACACATACCTGCAGGCAAAACACCAATGCACATAAAATAAATAAATATTTTTTAAAAATAAAATACAAAAAGCCAAACATTATTTTTAAAAAATTAATCATCCCAGCACTTGGGAGGCAGAGGCAGGTGAATCTCTGAGTCTGGTCTACAGAGTGAGTTCCAGGACAGCCAGGTCTATTTAGAGAAACCCTGCCTCAAAAAACCAAAACAAAAAAAACATATAACTTTACCATTTACTAAAGATGAAAGAAAATTTACATACCAGTGAGCTGGGTCTGCTTGCTTATTTTTACAAAGAGACTTAAATTGTGAACACTGGATTCTGCAGGACATAGAGTTTCTTCAACATTTTTCAGAGTTGACCTATAATTTGACTTTATAATCATGAGTTCCGAGATAACCACTTTGTGTAAATATGTAGTACAAAATAACAGAGATGTGTTCAGGGCCATTTCAGAAATTGTTGGAAATTCTGTTCTAATCTCAAACCAAAATTCATTTAGTGTTTTTTTTAGTTCACATCAGCAACTCAGACATGAATTTTTAAAAATCAAACATTCTTGTACAAAGAGATACTATCTGTATACGTACACACTAGCGAATGGTGGTAGAGATGTCAGAGAAGCCTTGGCTCTCCCTCCTTACGCCATTATGCTTCTGTAAGAGCATAGGGTCTTGTTTGTTTAGTAGGAACAATGCAGTCATAACATACAGGGGTCTCAAATCTGAACCAAGGTGTTTCGGGAGACTGGTGGCACTGACTTAGTAACACAGAACACATAGTACAAAGTGTGATGTGTTGTGTGTTTAGAGCCCAAGGTGTAGGGCAGTCATGTGAGACAGCAGGAATGAGCACTGCCAGAAACAGCATTTTTTTTTATTTTGAATTCTTTTTTTGTTATTGCAGAAGTTCAAAAGCTATCTATCACTGTGACATATTTCACGACTCCCATTTTCAGTTTCAAGGTCCCCTAAATGGTCACAAGTTATAATTTAAGCATCTGAGTGATAGAGGCCATGCAGAGTGTGCTACCTCGGCCCATGCTCTAGCTGACCATAGGGCATTGCTGGCTACAGCATAGAATTGTCATTTTAGCTGTGTGCTAGCTGAGGGAAAAGCTGTGTGCTAGCAGAGGAGTGTTCCAGATAGAGTGTGGGTCTGGAGCTTAGAGCCTCTGTGCAGTTGCAGAGTGGACAGTGGTCCGGCCCACTGGAGCACAGGGAGGGACAGCACTTGTGAATTCACAGATGAATACCATGGGCACCTGCCTCATGCCTGTGAAGACCCTTGCACGGGCACGCTCTCCCCAATGACAGAGTTATCCTGGGACAGGAAGGGAAGAGCCATCCACTGACTCCTCTCATGGGAAGGAAAGTTAGGGAAGATACTGTTCCATGTGAATGAGAGGGCTCTTCATTTTGTAGAAGGTCACAAAAATTTCTGAGAAGGTCTGGACTCTTTCCCAAGAAAACATACTTAGTGCATGAAACGTTACAAATCACTTCTTCAAGAGCCTGTTCATGAACTTGGGACCAGTGGTCAAGGACCCTGGTTACTTTCACCTTCACCGTGACTCCCACTTGGAAACAGTGCTGGCTAGCCACAAATAGGAAATTCGTTTTGTACGAACCCACCCAGCATTCTTCCTGGACCTTTAGACTTGCCACATTAATAGTCAGTAGGCTGATTACTGCATGAAAGATATTAAGTCTATATCTTACCTTGATGACTACCCCCTCCAACATGCGAGCACTTGCGTGCCACCTTTCTTCCACCTGACATGTATATTTTTAGATGTGTGCAGTTTTCTTTATCAGTTTCTTCACTCTGTTAAGGAAGTCTGAGTGAGATGAGGAAGGCTTAGGTGTAAGGGAAGGGCAAGATGGACAGTAAACGAGATACCTTTGGTACTTCTTTGAGCTGTTCACTCTAAAAACCAATTCTTTGGAGGACCAAACAATGGAAGCCACCAAGAGCTGCCTCCTTAAAACTGGAGTCACCCAAGATTCCTACAGTGTGTCCTGTTCCTTCCTGCCTACCTCTTTCCACAGGCCACCTTCCCAGCTGCCTAGACATCTGTTGCCTGGGCTCTGGCAGGACTCTACTCTCTGCCTGGGATTCAATTCTGCCAGGCAAGTTTCTGCATTGATTCATCACCTCATCCAAACCCACCCGCCCTCTTCACATTGGCCTCCCTCTTGGATTAAGTGCTATCTGCCATTATCATGAGCCCAGCAAGCTGTGTGCTTGACTCTGCTTATAAACCCTACACAGCCAAGCGCAGAGGCTGCTTTATTGACTGTGCCTAGAAGAGTACTCAATTCCAGTACTTGTGGCATTCAGTTAGTATTTTTAAGCAGATTTTAATTATATTTATTGTATTATGTGTGTTGGGGGGGGACACAGGGTGGTACATGGGACCCATGGTGAACTTATGAAAGTCAGAGGACAACTTTGCAAGAGTCGGTTCCCCTTTGTATCCTTTTCACCAAGTGGGACCTGGGGATCGACCTCAGATCAGCTGGCTTGGTAGCGGGCACCTTTACCCACTGAGTCACCGTGCCAGCTCTCAGTCAGTCTGTTATGAATTGTGGACTGGCAGGGTTCCAATTTAACATAGACAAGCACCTCTGGGGTCATCTGCATGCATGGCGTTAGTCAACAGATTGTCTTCCACAGCTCGGGCCTGGAGAAATGCGGACATCCCATTTGCCAAGTTCTTGGATTCCACTGCAGCCTGCCCCCTTATGAAAGCAATTAGCACCTTTGATTCAGGGAAATGATTCCAATGATCTCCTGGGAGTTGGTAGCAAATCTAAGGCTCTCTCATCCAGACAGTGGTTTCCAAAAGAAATGAATTCAACTTCTTCTGGTTACCAGGCTCTGGGTTCCGGGGCTCTCTGACACTGAAAAGCCATTGTTTGAAGCTTAAATGGGTTTTTTGCTCTTAGATTTTTAGCAAAATGATCGTTTTCATTGTTAGGCCTCTTGCAGTGCCTGTCCTTTCCGCAGATGCAACCCCGAGCTCTCAAACAAGAAGAACAACTTGCCCTCCCCATGGTTAGAAAGCAGGTGTGGATACACCTGACATGAGAAGCCCTTCTTTCACTGTGGAGTGTTCGCCTGCCTCACAATTGCAACCATCCCCAGGCTACTTTATCACTGTTTGAGTCCTCTTCCTATGTCTCTGAGACTGTAGACGTTCTTGTTTGAAACCCTTACCACGGCCATGGAGATATTAAATTAAGCGTTGCAGCTTAGTACGGAATGTGTAGATACTTGAAGCAGGATTTAAAAGACATTCTGCTTCCCTAGAACTGTAACAGTATATTGCCTCCGAGCAGGGGGCAGCACAGAAGAGAGCATCCTCTTCCAGCCTCCAGCCTGCTGCTCCTCCGTGCAAAGGAGGTTAAATCATGCACCGAGCGTGGAGCACGGAGAAGGGGGAGGATGTGTTCTGTTTCAGAGACCCTGTATGCGGACTTGTTTTGCTGGCTGGAGGAATGAATCATTTCAGCCATGCACACCAGCTGCAGCCTGTGGAAGTAAACCGCCGGCTTTCCCACAGCGTGTGCTGTATATTTCATTGGTAGAGCTTTACATTTTGACAGGTAGTTCTTATCCTGCTGGAAAGAGAGGTCTGAAGCCAGCAGCTGGAGGAAGACCTGGCAAGGCCTGCTGTCTAAATTGAGAGCAAGCATGTGCAGCGAAACCTCATTATAACATGACCTGTTATTACGTGGATTTTGATATCCCATGGGGCAAATATGTCTCCCAGCATAGAAAAGCTCCATGCTGCAGATGCCTGTTGTAGCTTGTCTCACCCAGAATATAACCTTGTCCCTGAAACCAGTGTGATAAAAGGGTTTGTCATTTGCCTTTGCTTTTCTTCAAATTGAAAACCACACCAAGCACACACTTTGAACAAAACTATATGTATGTGCATGTGTGCATGTGCTCACACACATACACACACACACACACACACACACACACACACATGCATGAGTGATCACTATGTAAGAAGGCAGATGAAAACCTCTGTGGTGTGTGGCCAGTGCTATGTGTTTGCTAAAGCCCCTTCTCTGATAGAAATTGCTTTGGAGGAATGTAGTAGATGGATTGTAAAATTGCTTCTGCTCCTCCAGATTCCCCATATTCTTGTTCTTTGCACTGTGACTTGATTGTTGTTTCTATAAAGAGGTAGGATTCAGTTTCTCCTCTGCTTGAGTCTTTACTCCCTGGAGAGAGTAGCCTAGAGAGTGCAGTGGAAATGAAAGCTTGTCTCTTCTGAGCCTCAGTCCCGTGGGGCCTGTGATCTCCGCATGAACTTGTGTTTCATGCAGAACACCCTTACCCCTGTCTTCATTTCTCAGAACCCTGTCTTGCTGTGTGAAAGCAAACCCAGTGTAGGCCCATACAAGAGCGACTATTTGTCCCAGTTAACTTCCAGAACACATGAGAGAACCAAGCCAAGATTAGCCACCTAGTCAACAGGCATTTGAGCATGAGTTAGCCCAGTCAAGGCTAGGCAAATTACTCCACTGACCAAGACACATGATCAGTAATAACTGGTGGCTCCTTTAATCCAATAGCTGTGGGAAAAACTTGTCATATACCATAGCTAACTCGTACAGGAGGGTTGTCAATATGAAAGAAAATCCATAACATACTGGCAAACCGAATCCAAGAACCCATCAGAAAATCATCCACCATGATCAAGTAGGCTTCATCTCAGAGATGCAAGGATGGTTCAACATATGAAAATCTGTCAATGTAATCCACCATATAAACAAACTGAAAGAAAAACACATGATCATCTCATTAGATACTGAAAAAGACTTTGACAAAATCCAACAACCCTTTATGATAACGGTCTTAGAGAGATCAGGGCTCCAAGGAGCATACCTAAACATAATAAAGGCAATATACAGCAAGCCAACAGCCAACATCAAACTAAATGGAAGCTCAAAGCGATTCCACTAAAATTGGGAACAAGAAAAGGCTGGCCACTCTCTCCGTTATCTATTTAATATAGCACTCGAACTTCTAGCTAGAGCAATGAGACAACAAAAGAAGATAACAAATTGGAAAGAAAGAAGTCAAACTTTCACTATTTTCAGATGATATGATAGCTTACATAAATGACCCCAAAAATTCTATCAGGGAATTTCTACAGCTGATAAACACCTTCAGTAATGTGGCAGGATACAAGATTAACTAAAAAAAAAAATCAGTAGACCTCTTATATACAGATAATAAATGGACTGAGAAAGAAATCAGAGAAACAGCTCCCTTCACAATAGCCACAAGCAACATAAAATGTCTTGGGGTAACTCTAACCAAAAAAGTGAAAGACCTACATGACAAGAACTGTAAGTCTTTAAAGAAAGAAATTGAAGAAGATATTAGAAAATGGAAAGATCTCCCATGCTCTTGGATGTGTAGGATCAAAATAGTAAAAGTGTCAATCTTATTAAAAGCAACCTACAGATTCATTGCAATCCCCATAAAAATCCCAAAACAATTTTTCACAGACCTCGAAAGAACAATATTCAACTTCATATGGAAAAATAAAAAACCCAGGATAGCCAAGAAACAATCCTGTACAATAAAGGAACTTCTGGAGGCATCACCATCCCTTACTTCAAACTCTACTATAGAGATTTAGTAATGAAAACATCTTGGTATTGGCAAAAAAAAAACAAGACAGGTGGACCAATGGAATCAAATCAAAGGTCCTGATATTAATCCACACACCTATGAACACATGATCTTTGACAAAGAAGCTAAAATTATAAAATGGAAAAAAGAAAGCATCTTCAACAAATGGTGCTGGCATAACTGAATGACATGTAGAAGAATGATCTATATCTATCCCCATTCACAAAATTCAAGTCGAGATGGATCAAAGACCTCAATGTAAATCCAGCCACACTGAACCTCATAAAAGAGAAAGTGGGAAGTAGCCTTGAACTCATTGGCACCATAGACCACTTCTCGAATGTAACACCAACAGCACAGAAACTGATATTGACAATTAGTAAATGGGACCTCCTGAAACTGAGAAGTTTCTGTAAGGCAAAGGACACGGTCAACAAGACAAAACAAAAACTATATCGGATAGAGGGCTGATCTCCAAAATATACAAAGAACTCAAGAAACTAGATATCAAAATATTAAATAATCCAAATAAAAATGGGGTACAAATCTAAACAGAGAATTCTCAACAGAGGACTCTCAAATGGCTGAAAGACACTTAAGGAACTGATCAACATCCTTAGCCATAAAGGAAATGCAAATCAAAACGACTCTGAGATACCATCTTACACCTGTCAGAATGGTTAAAAACAAAAACACCAATGATAGCTTATGCTGGGAGGATGTGGAGTAACAGGAACACTCCTCCATTGCTGGTGGGTGCAAACCTGTATAGCCACTTTGGAAATCAGTATGGGGGTTTCTCAGAAAACTGGGAATCAAGGTAGCTCAAGACCCAGCAATACTACTGTTGGGTATATATCCAAAGGATGCAGACCCATACTTCAGGGACATTTGTTCAACTATATTCATGGCAGCATTATTCATAATAGGCAGAACCTAGAAACAACCTAGATGCCCCTCAACCAAAGAATGGATAAAGAAAATGTGGTACATTTACACAATGGAGTACTACTCAGCAGTAAAAAACAATGACATCTTGAAATTTGCAGGCAAACTAGAAAAAAAGCATCCTAAGTGAGGTAACCCAGACCCAGAAAGGCAAACATGGTATGTACTCACTCGTAAGTGGATATTAGGCATAAATCAAAGGATAGCCAACCTACAATCCACAACTCCAGAGAGACAGGAAACAAGGAGAACCCTAAGAGAGACATACATGGATCCCCCAGAAAGGGGAAGTAGACAAGATCTCTTTCGTAATGTGGCAGCATAGGGGGAGAGGGAAGGGTGGTAGGGGAGTAGGTCGGGGAGATGGGGAGCAAGGAGGAGAACATAGGGGATTGGGAAGATGGAGGTGGTAAAGGGCGGAGAGGGAGAGCAAGGAAGAGATACCTTGAAAGAGGGAGCCTTTATGGGGTTAGCGAGAAACCAGGCACTAGGGAAATTCCCAGGAATCCACAAGCTAAGAATCTAAGCAATAGTGGAGAGGGTACCTAAAATGCCCTTTCCCCCATAATCAGATTAATGACTACCTTAAATGACATTATAAAAGCTTCATCCAGTAACTGATGAAAGCAGATGCAGAAATCTTATTTACTTAGATCTTACTTAGATGCAACTAAGTACTGGGCCAACTCCTGGAGTCCAGTCATGGAAAGGGAGAAGTGATATTATGAGCAAAGGGGTCAAGACCTTAATGGGAAAGCCCACAGAAACAGCTGACCCGAGCAAGTTCGAACTCATTGACTTCAGACTGACAGCTGGGGAACCTGCCTAGGACCAAACTAGGCCCTCTGAATGTGGGTGACAGTTATGTGGCTTGGGCAGCTTTGGCAGCCGCTAGCAGTGAAAGCAGTATTTATCCCTATTCCATTCCCTATGGAAGGATACCTTTCTCACTCTAGATACAAGTGGAGGGCCTTGGTCCTCACTCAAATGATGCAACAGACTTTGTTGACTCCCATGGGAGGCCTCACCCTCTCTGAGGAATGGGTGGGAAGTGGGGTTGGGGGAAGGTGGAGGGAGAGGGAGGATGGGAGGGAGAGGGAACTGGGATTGGTATGTAAAATAAGATTGTTTTAAAAATAAAATTTAAAAAAAGGAAATCCATAAGAGAAGAAAGTTCAGAGAGGACCACCACTTCCTGGAAATAGCCAGTGCCATGTGAGCAGTCTAGGCCTACTTTAAATAAGAAGCAAGATGAAGAGGTTGCTGATTATAAGAGCCAAGACCAGAGCAGAAGGAAATGCGTGGAAAGCTGAGGCAAGGTCTGGAAATACGCAGGGAGCAGCCAGGCTAGGGTGACAAATTAGATTTTGGTGAGGGTGCTGAAGAAGTCACAGGGGACACTGGCAAGGGAGGACACAGGAAGCCCACCTAAAAGATCCTGGCAGAGGTCACAGGACAAGTACTAGGGACTCAAATACTTCTGGCCATGAGTGAGCAAAGCCCCCTATCTGCCTGCTGCTGGACACCGTTAGTGACCCTTAGCACCTGCTGTATCAGCCTGCTGGTGACCTTCAGGGCATTGGGACCACCTCCATTTTCTCTCCAGGTTCAAGGCCTGGCACACAGTGGGCTCTAAGGAAACCCCTGCCTGTAGCTGGGTGGTGGCAGCACATGCCTTTAATCCCAGCACTCAGAAGGCAGAGGCAGGAGGATCTCTGTGAGTTCAAGGCCATCCTGGTCCATAAGAGCTAGTTCCTTATACCAAGAAAACCCTTGCCTTGATAATACTTTATGTTCTTCTGCCCACTTTTTGATTGTGGTGCCTTCCTTGGTCTCTCCTTCCTTCTTCCCAAGGCCTGAGAAAAGCAGAAAATGCTGCAGGGCTTGGCTTGTTGATCACCTCTTAAGGGCCCGTGGCCACCACCTGGTGGGTTCCTCTCCCAGGCCCCAGGGTGGAAGCTTGCCTGGGCTCTGTCTGGGGATCCTCTGACTCATACTGTGACCCAGGGAAGTCTTCAAGCTTCCTGGCTCCCTTTCGGCTGCCGTCCAATTCTTCTGGTTTGTGCTTTCTACCAACCCATCCGGAAGGCTTGTGCTGGGGCCTACTGTGTGCGGCAGTGTTTACGGAGCACCCTGACTGGTGCACGCATGCACGCACAGGCACCTGTGCACGGGCACATACATACCCACGCACACACGCACACACACGCCGTCCTTTTATTAGTAGAATTATTCACTGCTGGCCTCCTCCTTCTAACTGACATAAATTTTCTCTGACTCTGCTTGGACTTTCTCTCCCTTTTTTTCCCAGGGAGGGTGGCTGGAACTGAGAATTAAAAAGTAGCAACCATTGGGAATGCAGACCTGTCTTGAATTTCACAGCAGTTCATGAACTTCGGGAAATCTGAACACACAGCATGCAATTAAGAGCACATTTTAAAAAAATATCAGTTGTGAAAGAGAAGGTGGCCCTGCTGCAAGTGGCTCACGGAGGCCTCTGGGGCCTGGGAAGTGGCTGAGAGTAGATAGCCCGGTTGACAGCCAGAGCCCCATTTGGTTTTGGGTCTCCTATCAGCACAGGTTAACAGGGATGAAGCATGGCACATCTCTTTTCTGGGCATGAACCCCCAAGGTCCTAGAACTCTCAAGCAGCTGAGGAAAAGGGCTCAGGGACCTCAAAAGTGACCTTACCCTCAAGGGAGTCTCCCCTAAGCTTTGCAGGATGCTGTGTGACTAACTCTTGTCACCAGTTCAGTTCTGACAAGGTGCCAAAGACAGGAAACTGAGGGATGGGAAACAGGAGGCACAGCAGTCAGCTGAGGCCAGAGAGAGCCTGGGGAACATGGGCTAGGCAGGCAGCTGGAGAGTCAGCCATGGAGGAAGATGCAACTGTTCCATCTCCTGTTTTGTCTCTGAACCAAAAAGAAAGGCAGGGGCTTCTGCTTCAGTCCCGTTCCATAAGGCGAAACCAAAGACCAGAGGCACAGTGATGCCAAGGACATATGCTCAGAGAGCACAAGCAGGTCTAGGTTCTGTCCCTGCAGCGACATTGTCCTGGGTCCTGGCCCTCTCTCATCTGAATTCCCCTCCACTGGCGATTCCAGGCATCAGCTGTGCTGATCTGCATAAACCACCAGCAGTTCCTGGTATAGGATAGCGACAGTGGCTTGAATGCTTCTACTGGAAGAAGTTTGATAGAGGTTAACCAGAGGAGCCTTTGTATCTCCAAGAGCTTGGTTTGAGTCTGGTTCAGTTACATCCTTGTGGTCTTCAAGTAAATCAATCATCCATCACCTGTTTTGGGTCTCGGAAGCTCTTTGCTGTCACACTGGGCTAGTGAAAAGACCCGTGCTTGGGATCATAGTAAGTCATGAAGCAGTTGCGTGTCACCGCCCAGGACTTGGCCTGCAGCTCCAGCCATAGCCAGGCAGCTCCTAGCCTTCTGAGATTCCTCTGCAGCTGGCTTTTCAGCAGGGGGCAGATGGGGGCAGATCGGTGTCCACTCCTTGCCTCCTCTTGTGCTGAGCCTCGGTAGAACTTGAGAGGCTCTTGAGCCAAAGCTGGCTGGAGGACTGATGGGAATGTCACTGGGCCAATGCTTTGAAGCCCTGCATACAGAAACAATGGTCACATGTCTGAGGAGCCCAGATGTGTGTGGTGACCTCTCATCCTCTCGTAGTGACATCTGGCATAGTCACTCCTTTAGCATAGTTACTCGGTTAGTGTAGTTGCAAATTGACTACTCTGGCTGTTGCTTCAGGATACAAACTTCTAGATAGGTTAGTACAAGTCCCCTGCAGACTCAAGGCAGAGTGGACTGTTTCCAAAGCACCACCCCCTCCATGACTCACTACTGACCAACAGGACAGGAGATTTAAACCGCAGCCTTAGGTCTTCCTAAGGCTAGCATCTTCCTTGATACCCTTTCCTCAGGTATCCTCCTCCTTTCCCATCTTTTATTACTGGAATTTCTTCCCATTAGGAAAGATTCGTTCTGTGCAGCCCCTTAAAAGGCCGTGAGACTTAGCAGGTGAAAGTATGATTCGGGACAGTGTTTACTTAGAGAACTCTGGCAAAGAGAGATGCTGACAGATTTTATCAGGGATTTGAGAGAAACAACAGCCACCACAGGATGTGGATGGAGCAGGAGGTAGTGGGTAGCGTAGAACCAGAGTCCTTACTACAGAGCTGCGCAGTGTCCAGTGGGTCACTTCTGCCCGACAGACAGAAGCACCCGTAGCAGTTAGATGGAAATAGTGGTACTGATTGTTCAGCGTTCTTCTGAGGCTGGGAAGACTTATGCGCAGTCCATGGCCTGGGTGAGAACTTCAAGGAGCTGCCCATCACGTCAGTGAGCATTCTTGTCAGCAAGGTACTGTCTAATCTAGACACAAATGCCAACATAACTGGGTATACTCCCTCATTTCTAATATGACCCTCGTGTCAATGAACAGGCCTTTGCTGATGATAACAAGCCCTTGGTTAAACATACTGGTCCAAAGTTAGCGCCTTCTCCCTTCAGAGCAGTAGGAAAGTCAAGTAAGACTGCTCAGCTAAGGAAATTGTGGGTATTCTCCACTGCCATAAGCTTCTTGACCGACCCATTACTTAGACTTGTGGTGTGCAACAGGCGTCCTGTGTCTCCCTACGCCGTGACATTCTTGTAGACTGTGAGGCCTGACCAGAGGGTGAGGAAGGGCCAGGCAGCTGACTATAGTAAGGGAAGTCCATCAGAGGAAGATCGATCCTGGCTGGATAAATGGAGAAATAAGTAATAAAATGTGTAAACACCACATGAGGAGGACCCCCGTGGGTCATCTAGCCACCCTTGCGCCCCTGTTGTGGCATGCCTCCAGCAAGCTGGGACATGGCTGCTGGGCCCACCCTACAGCCCCAGTGTCCCGACTCCAGCTTCCAGCATCTGTTGCTCTTCACTGCGCCCTTCCAGATACAGAGGCATGTGAGGAACCGAGTGAATCGTAAAGCTCAACGAGCATCTTAATGGCTGACATTTATTGGGTGCCTGCTGTTGCCCAGCTTTGCACAGAAAGCCTCCTCCCAGGCAGTTCCTGGTGCAGCCTTTGCTCCCCCCCCCCGTGCCCATTTGGCAGATGGGGCAACTGAGGCTTGGGGCAAAGGAAGTACTTAGCCAGCAAGCTGTAGAGATAAGCGTAGATCTATCCCACACCCAAACCTGTTCCTTACCATGTCATGTCCTGTGGTTCTATAATGTTCCAGAAGTATTTACTTCGGGGCAAGTGCCGAAGAGGTGATAGCGGGAAAGAGCATGTGTGAAGAAGCTGGGGTTGGTTTGCCAGTTAAATCTGCTGCAGGTGCTGTTTGTTGCTTTTTTTTTTTTTTTTTTTGAGCCTCAGAGAAGTTACCCAACGTGATCAAACTCACATGGTGAGTATAGAAAAGAACTTTTCATAGGCCTCATAGTTTTCTTAGCTTCTGGAGGAAGCTGGCAATTTAGAATTGCTGCTCTTTGGGTTGAAATAATAGAGCAGAGAAAGCAGAGGCCCTCAACGGGTCTTTTGAACATTTAACAAAATTTGATATTTGAGGATGGCTGTCTGGAGTCGTGGATGGGCTTTGTGGTTGGAAGGCAAATGTTTAAACCTAAGCCACCTTCCCTAAGTGACCTTAGGCCAGTGATTTCACCCCGGTCAGACTCCATGTGGCCACGTGAAAGTGAGAATAGTAGCTCCTGTCCGGGGCTGTTGGTACTCCGCTGTGACACACAAAGCGTTCCATGTGACACCTGGCCTGAAATGGACACTCGATTTATTGTTTTCTAGAAGATTCCAAGTACCCCTAGCCAAGGGTCAAAATGGCCAATTTAGTAATTTAAGCATGGTTGCTTCAACCTTTGTTTTTGATGCCCACATGGGGACCCACCATTGGGTAGGATGGATGTGGGAAAGCCCATCCCCAAGAATGATGTCCCCTCAGCAGCCGCATTCTCACTTCAGATCCCTGGCCTCTTGCTCGAGCACCTCTCCACTGCTGACCCAGAGGCTCAGGTCCACACCAATGGGTGGGTGACGAAGCCGGCCTGGCCTGTTCTCCACTCTCCAAGTCATTTCTGAAGTGCTGCCAGGATGGAGCCATAAAAGGAGAGGCTCCCTGGCTGCTGCCTTTGTTCTTCTGAGCTGGAATGTCTCACAATGACAGGCAGTGAGGAAAAGCCCCTTCAGTGTCCCAATGCCACCTCCCTTCAGCAGCTCCGTCAGCCTCACCTTCCTGGGTTGCACACCCCACGGGCGGCTGGCTGGCTCCCTGGGCCCAGAGAGAGGGATCACCTAAATTTCCACCTACTGGGTGGCCAGCTGTTGACCTTATCTCCTGGGAAAGGAAGAGACCTGGGGAAACAATAGCCAGGAAGTTACGGTAGACTTGTGTGTTTGGGGGTTGGCCTCTCAGTCCCCAAGCTTTGGGGGTCTTTAGCTGAGTGCCTACTATGTGAGTAGCATAGCCCTGGGGTTTGAGCTTGTGGATTTGGGGTTTTATTATTATTCAGATTGCTGAGGCTAACATACCAGAGGACAACAAGGGTCACTCAAAGATTCTTTGTTCTTCAAAGTCCCAAGAGGAGGAGCCACAGCATGCGGTGCAGGGGCCACCTGGGCAGCACCAGTGATCTGAAGGCAGAGGGAGCCAGGAAAAACATGGCGAGCCTTTGTAGTGGTTTCTGTGGGGAGCAGCAAGCCCGCCAGGGCCAGGGACTGACTCATTTGAATAGTTTCGCAGCCTCTGGGGTAGAGGGACTCTTCTAGACATCTAGTACCTGGCCCAGGGTCACTGGGACAGGGCAAGATTGCTCTGGATGTAAGAGCCCTTTAGAGCACCACTCTCCAATCCCGAGAGAGAGAGAGAGAGAGAGAGAGAGAGAGAGAGAGAGAGAGAGAGAGAGAGAGAGAGGGTTTTTTATGTATGGATTGTTTGTAAGTAAAATGTGACCCCTCTTCCCCCCGCCAGGCCAACTATCCCATGGCCATCTCTAGGAATTGGCTACCCCTTAAAGCATAGTTTTTCCAGCCACTCGGCCACAGCTGTCACAGCATCCAAACTGAAAAGTATATAATGTAGCCAGGCCCTGTGTAATGATCTGTCTCTTTAAGAGACAAGCAACGCCCACTCCCTCTCCCATCTGCTGAGGCAAGCTGATCTTTAGCTTTCAGCCTGAGTTCTCTCTCTTTTCCATCTTCCTCTTGAAGAGGCAGCTTCTGCCTCTCTCCCCACATCTCCCTTTCCCCTGCTTCTGTCTCTCTCTTCTCTCTTTCTCTCCAACCTCACTCTGCATGGTGTGTCTATCTCTGTGTCTCCCACCCACCTGCCCACACCGCTCGCCAGGGACCAGCCAGCCACCACATGGCTGGGGACCAGCCACCTTCGTTTGGGGACCTGCCTTGTGGTCTCGACCCCGCAGCAAGCTTCCGGGGACTCGCAGCAAATCCATTTCACCCTGGATCCCTAGTGCACAAAACCCACCAGATCCCTGTCTCAAAAGCTTTCCTCTCCCAAGGAGGGAATCAGCAAACTGCTGTGTGCTGAGGGATCAAACTGGGGAGGAGCCTAGGATTATCACTGAAGATGTGGGCTAAGCCTTTGGCTCTAAGCAGGGAAGGAGATGAGTGCATCTTCTCCCTTACCAATGCTAGTCATAGCTGACTAATGGAATCTGAACTGGAGCATGCCAGAAACAAAGGAAACACAAAGTGAGGTCTGTGCAAAGGCAAAGGCCAGCATGTGGAAAGGACAGAGAAAGGATTCTCCAAGGTCTGGAATTCTCCTTGAACTTCCTAATCACCATCAAGGGCCTCATGGCTTATCTGACCATGGAACATCTGTTCCTCCCTGGAGCTAGAGAATAGTATGGGCAGAGGCCTTGGAAACCTTTGAACACAGGGCCCCATAATGGCTGCCTCCATCCCTCTTGGTATCACCCTAGGCCACCTTCTGCATTCACCTTCTCCCAGACCATTTGGAACCCATCTGGAAGTCATTATGAAAATCAAGCTTGGTCGTGGCATCAACAAGCGGGGAGATAAGAAAAGGCTTGACTTTGCTTCTCGCCATACTCTGACTGGGTTCTTTCACCAGGTCGGTCCCAGCCGTCACCTACTGCCCACCAGTCCTGCCATCACATGGGAATAGAAGTACCAGAAGAAAAGCTCCTCTAGAGGAGTAAATTCAAATGGAGGGATGCTCAAGACATTAGTTCTTGTGGGGAAGGGGAAGTTCTCTGCATATAAGAAATGAAGCCACCTTGAAAAGCATCACCCAGGAGGCTTGCTGACTGTATCTTTCCACTCCCAAACTGTGGGCACCAGAGAGAGATAATCAAACCCAATTAATGATTTGCCATGTCATTTTTGAAAAAGATGAATGCTGAAATGTTTTTAAATTCTTTGCCTAATTGAAATCAGTGTTTATATGATTTGCCAAAGTTTAAAAATGTGTGTGACAGGCTGAAAATGTTAGCTTAAGGAGAGGTTCAAGCACGGCAGATGCAAAAACACTGAAAACCATTCATCTAATTTAATTGTCAAGTTGTGCCAAAAATGCTAACGTGATATCTTTGAAGAGTAATTGGTACAAAGAATATCCTCAAAGAGAAATATTTCCACACACGTCTGGCTCTTATCTTGCCCTCCTTGGGTTCTCCCCTCCCATTGGCAGAGCTCTCTGTGGTCCATCCCTTCCCCTCTGAACAGGGACCCAGCTTCTGCAGAGCTTTGCAGCCACCAAACTTCATCATGCTATGGAAGTGAATGCAAATTCCTTCTTTAGATGTAGTCCAAGACATTTGTGGAGGAATTCTTAATCCTCTGTTGCTGCCAAATATGGTCTTTCCAAGTATCTGTTTAACCTGGTAAGTTGAGAAGCTGTTGCTTGCTCCATCCAGAGACAAGGGTAGCTTCTCTCATGAAAAAGAATAAATTTGAGGTTTGGGTGATATTTCCTGGAAATAAGTGTGAGGCGACTGTTTGCTTAACCACCCCCCCAGCCATATTCCCTGGAACTTCTTGGGATAGTCTGAAGGAGAGAGGACTAGAAGTTGAGGGAAATGGAAAATCCACCCCTCATTTACCACTCTAAGAGGATGGGACATCATGGTCCTTCCATATGTACCATCTGCAGTGCCCGTGAGTCAGGAGCATTTTGTCTGCCTCCCGGACCACAGGTGATGGATGGCTTAATGTCATCTTCCTGCATCCTCAAGGGGCTTGCATCTGCAGCTTCCTGTAATGACACACTTAGCTCCAGCCATACTGAAGAGTCCCCTCCTCAGCTTCCTCTCCTGTTCTGAATATCACACACACACATGCACACACACATACACAGAGAGAGAGAGAGAGAGTACATATTTACATATTTATCTTGCTCACTGTCAACCTGTAGAATTTGGTTCCCTTTTGGGCAAAGATTCCGTTCACTAGGTACCTGGCACACAGGAGATACTCAGTACCGGTTGTCAAAATGACGAATGGAGATTTAGATGTTCGTAAAATTACTGACATAACAACATCCCTGTTGAGAGCAGTAGTCAGGAAATAAGGAATATCGGGAATTTCTGCTAGCCACATAGCCTGGTTAGCCATCATGGGTCTTTTACCTTTAAGAAAAAATAGATTTGTTTTTCTTAAGATAGAGAAAGCTAAGGTTTACTTCCTTCAGCTGCTTGTGATATCACACAGAAATCAGCAGGGCTGTGTTCTAGCCTGTGGACAGGATATCGCGTGCCACTGCTGCCTGACACAGCTGAATGACCTGTGGCCTCTCCCACCTTCTCCTCAGTCAACCTTCGGATGAGCGATCACCCCCTCCCAACTCTGGGGTGTCAGTGGCTAAGTGAGCCTTCTGACTTTGTGGGTGCCGGTTCTTGAGGTTGAGTGCATGTGTGTTGCCGAGAAAAAGGACTGTGTTGGAAGGCTGTTAACCAACAGAAGGGGAAGGAGTGGCAAGGCTGCAGGGGTCGAGGGAAGCAGACATAGCCTGAGCCCTTCACCAGTGTCATTCTGGGACACATGGCCACCTCCTTTGCTCCTCCTGAAGTCAGTAGTGCCCCAGCCATGAGCTATAAGCAGAGGTAATGAGAGAAGTCTGAAGCATCTGTGAGTGGTTTACCTTGGTCTCTCCTGCCTACCTTCCTGACTGTTGGACCCTGGAGCCAGAGCCCAAGTAACTACAACAGGAAGCCCCAGGCAGACACGACTGACTGAGGAGTGATGTGGATTGTGTAAAACCACACCTAAAAATGGGGCCATCAGCGTAATTTGGCACATCTAGACTAATACACAGTCAGTCAGGATTTTTTGTTTGTTTGTTTTGGTTTGTTTTGTTTAGACAGGGCTTCTCTGTGTAACAGCCCTAGCCATCCTGGAACTTGCATTGTAGACCAGGCTGGCCTCAAACTCAGAGACATCCGCCTGCCTCTGCCCCTCCCACCCCCAGTGCTGGGATTAAAAGCGTGAACCACCACACCTGGCTAAACACTCAGTTTTTACAAGAGCGTCTCTTCCTCCCATCACTACAGTCAGCATTGACTGAGCCTCCCTTGTGTGTTCGTGTGTTCGGCATCAGAGGAATCACTAGAGATCATCACGGAGGGAAACAGAGGGCAGCTTCCGCCCCTCTGCAGCTCCCGTTGTAGCTTTTGGGAACGGGATTTTAAAATGATAAACCCATGATAATGCTTCTTGGTGATAAATGTGTCTCTGTTGTTAAGAACAGAGCCAAAGGAAGAGATGTGGGTATGGAAAAGTCCAGTGTTTCCTGGGGATTCAGAGAAGGTCCAGCAACAATGTCATGTGTGCATGAGAATCTGAAGGCGGTGGAGGCCAGCCTTGCCAGCATCTGGAAACGAACACTCTTGGCATTGAAAAGCAGTCCGTGCAAAGGCTCTGGGGTGAGGAGGTATCTGCTGTATGTTTTAGCCATCTAACAAGAATATAGTGAAGACAGACAGAATGGTCCAGTTGAGCGAATTAGGAGGAACCAGGGCCAAATGCACCAGGCACCTGTGGCCGCAGTAGAGCGAGTCAAGTAATTTTTATGAAAAAAGCAGGCAGATCTTTGTCACAAACTAGCCTCATTTTGATGAGATTTCTCTGGCTTATTTGAGACCAGTCAGGAGAAGTAAAAAGAGAGGAAAGCTTTTGGAATAACCCAGAAAATGTACCTCAGAGGAAGGGCCAGGCAACAGCAGGGAGACAGGAGAAATAGAGGGGCCTGAAAGGGAGAATGTGTGATTTGAAAGGAAAGATGGTAAAGCAAGAAAGCGAGGTCAGAAACCAGGAATGGTGGCACACACCCTCAATCCCAGCTCTCAGGAAGCAGAGGCAGGTGGATCTCTGTAAGTTCAAGGCCAGTCTGGGTTCATGAGAGATATTGCCACCATCTCTAATGGACACAGTTCCAGGGAGCCCTGAGCTGGCAGCAAATAGGAGTTAAACGTTGTCCTTCTTGGATGCTGGCTGCCTGCTGGTTGCTGCCCTTCCCATCACACGGGGCCCATAGCCCATGGGGCCCTGCTTTGAGGCCTAGTGGGACGAGCGCAGCCATATCACTACACTGACTCACTCTGCAGGGCAACTGTGCCATGTGCAGTTCTTCACCTGGAAGACAAAGAACAAATCTCCACTGGTAAGAGTCCATCATGGCAAGATGTACTTGGCTAGAGGGGCCAGCATACTTGTAATGAACTGAATATGGATTCGACTGAGCCATGAAATAAAATAATAACTATTTTAATATACAGCATCTTCCTGCCAAGGCAGCCGAAGAGCAATAAAATTAGTCCAGAGAAAAATGAAAAAGCACCAAAAGCAGTCACCTTTAAAAAGAACCAGACTAGCAGGGCCGGAGGAGGGAAGCATGCACCAAGAGCGAGACTTACAGGATAGTGATAAAGCAGTAGAGAGGGAAAGCCAGAAGGAAATAGTCCAGGCTGCTGTCTGCTATTCCACTAGTCACTATGTGACCTTATCCCCCACTGTGGCTTCATGTCCCAACCGGAGTGATTCTCTGAGGCCCCAGTTAGGGCGCTAGACCCAAATCCATTACCTGCTGGGGAATGTATCTCACGCCCTCCTCCTGACAAACCTCTGCCCCTCCATCACTTACTCACCCTCCTCCCATCAGCCAACCTGTGGCCTTCCTGCCTTCTCATCTTCTCCCACCAGCTCCTGCTGTGTCACTTCCTCCCCTCCCTGCAGGGTCCTCACCCCCCTTCTTAAAGGATCAGGCTTTAAAGAGAGAGTCACACACATTCACAACTCCACTGGAATCTCATTTTATGTCGAGTAGTTCAAAATGACTCACCAGGGCATCCAGGTCCTAGAGACTAAGGCAGACCCACCTCTCTAACCCTACCTCATGCTACTCTTCCCTATGGTGACCTTGGAAACCAGTCTTGATTAGACCCGTGTGTTGTCTCCTTTCTCGCAGTATGCAAGTATCATGGGAATGGGGACATTGTTTTCCTTTGGATTTCCAGTATGTAGACTATGTTCCAACACACACACACACACACACACACACACACACACACACACAGAGAGAGAGAGAGAGAGAGAGAGAGAGAGAGAGAGAGAGAGAGAGAGAAATCGAGAAATCGAGAAATCATTGGTATAACAGGAAATGGTAACTATTTCCACCTCTCTAATGTGGGCAAGATTTCTGCCTACTTTGCTTTCCTTATATCAAATGGAATCTGGCACGGAGCAGGTGCTTAATCTTTTCTTCATAATGAATGAAGTAATTTTAATTCTTCCTTGAATCTATTTTTCAGTCGGGAGAGTCTCCCTTTTCCCCAAGCCCTACACTGAGTATACAGTGGGGCTGGATTTCAGCCCATGCAGTCACAAGCGAGTGCTTGCTCTTGCCACACAGTAGAAGCTCAATGAATGGCTATCATAGAGTAAAAGCCAAGAGCACCTACCTAACTCCAGAGCCAGAAAGCTAAGGCCCTTGGACATTGTCCTCAGAGATAGCTGCTCCTCACTGGATGCAAGGATCTTGTTTGAGCCTTCTGAAGAAATGTGGAATGAAAGAGGAATGTCCTGAAGGAGAGCAGTGTGGAACGCGCCTACACGGCAAGTATTTACACCCTGCGCAGCACAGCCCGGGGTGCGGGCTCCGACATCAAATGACTGTTTCTGAGGGTATTTTATTTTAAAAGCCTCTGAGTGACAAATGATTTAGCAAGTTTTCAACACTGTGCTTCATGTGGTTTTGGTTGCCAGAGGGTGACTTACAGCCGAGCCTGGGAGCTCAAACCCAAGTGAGCCTCGAGGCTTCAGCAGTCACATCCTCTTTATGATGTTGAAGAAAGCTTAGCGCTCTTGCTTCCTCAGAGCATGGCCCTGACCGGGAAGGCGTGCCAGCCCCTTCTAACAGAGGGCAGAGTGTGCTAACACAGGGTTGATCTAGACTTTATCTAGACTTTATCTAGAGTAAGGAGAGGCTCTCAGGGCGGAAGGGGTTAATTGCCCCTTTAGCCTGGAGCTCATATTGCCTTCTCTTCCCAGCAGGCTTGGTGTGCCTGTTGGCTACTGAATTCCCAACTTGGGGTGTGGGGTAAATTTCTTATATATATAAATACAGCTATCTAATTATCATAAGTAAATTCCTTGTTCCTTTAATCTCCATTTCTGATACTTATGCTAAACAAATATAGCATGAAATAGATATATTTTGTTGTAAAATAATGTTACATTACACAATCATATCATAAAGCTATCATATTTCTCAGTGATTTTAATTAGTATTAAGTTTTGCCTAGAATGACAGAAATTCTAGCCTCATCATGAAACCTCTTTCCTCCTATGTAAAATAGATCTGATGGATGGCAGTCTACATCAGGGCGCTGGGCAGGTGGCATGATGTCATCAGGAACCTGGGTTCCCTCTCCATGCCACTCTTTGGTCCTAGAAAAGGGATCAGCAAATGACAGCCTCAACTCAGCAGCTGCCCTTATAACTCAAACATCCTTGGACATGTGCAGTGCGTGGCTGCCTTTGATCTCCAGCAGAGTCAAGGAGCTACCATGGAAAGCCAGTGGCCAGCAAAGCACCTTGACTGGGACCTGCCTGTGCACGTGACTTCTACCTCCTGATTCAAATGGCTACTCAGAATGGCCCTGGGGATCTTGTTCTAGGATATGAAAATGAAGACGAAGTTCTGGAGAATCTTCCTGCCTGCATTCCACTCACCAGAATTAACCAGATGGTCAGACACAGCTGCAAGGGAAGCTAGGAAATGTAGTCCTTTCTCTAGTAGCCAGGAGTCCAACTAAAAAGCAAAGATCCCATAGTTAAAGGGAGGGAAGAAGTGGGTTGTACACCTAGCAATTTTTCATTCCAAGGATCCGTCAACATGGGAATGACACTTCCCTCTTTACAGCCAGGGAAGCTGGGGCTGCTGCATTTGTGCAGCTTAGAAACAGCACTTCAATATCCTAAAGGATTAGAATATAGTGGTTCACAGACCCAGGGGCCTAGAGGACGTTAGGAAAGAGTGGACATTTTGTGATCTCTCACTCAGTAGCTTCTACTGCACTAAAAGTAAATCATTATCACATCCATGTTGCCCAGGCTTTGCTCTTCTTTAAGAGCAAAATGGTGTCTTTTTACTTCCAGATAAACTCAAATCTCCCCTCTTCAAAGCCATCCTTTCTGCTGACAGGAGGAAAAGCCTGTCAAGGGAGGGCTGGCTAACATTTGCCGTGGAGTCTCTAGTACCTCCCTGGGCCTCAGACCAAGTAGGTGCCTAGCGAACCATCAGCGTGCTGAACTCAGACTGGGAGCTGCTCTGAAGTAAGAACTGTATCGTCCTTCTGTTCCATCCAACTTCTTTTATGGTCCTGGTCATGCTGTAAATACGGTGGGTAGCTGTGCCCGTGGAAATGTGTTCCATTCCAAGTGGCAAAAGCCCAGCTCCAAATGGCTAAAGCTGGAAAGAATATTTATTGGTTAATGTTACCCAAAGTCCAGGCAGGTGTGGCTCTTCTTGCAGGCACAGCTGGATCTCAGACCTTTGCCTTCTCCATCTCTCTCTCCATCTTTTACTCCTCCCACAGCATTGTATTGTTCTCTTTGCTTCTCTTTACACGGTGGCCCGGGAGAAAGCAGCCATTTCCCTACATTCCTCATTATTTTCTGTTCAGTATCCTGGAAGAAAGGGGTCCACCTCTGTCACCTGTAAACAGAGACTGCTCATTTGTTTCCCAGCCACCCAGACCCAAATAATCACACAGAAACTATATTAATTACAACACTGCTTGGCCAATGACTCAGGCACATTCCTAGCTAGTTCTTATATCTTAAATTAACCCATTTTTATTAATCTGTGTATCAGCACGGGGCTGTGGCCTATCTTCAGCAGCTCCATGGCCTCTCCCTGACTCTGTCTACTCCCTTTCTCTTTCTCTAGATTTCCTGCTTGACTGTACTCTGCTAAGGCATTGGCTGAAACAGCTTTATTCATCAACCAATAAAAGCAACACATATACAGAAAGCCATCCCACATCATCTCCCCTTTTTTGTCTAATTAAAAAGGAAGGTTTTAGCTTTAGCATAGTAAAATTACATACATATAATAAAACAGGTATTGAACAGGAATCACAGTTACAATGTTTCTTTGTGAGTCTAAAGATTTATAACTAATTTATCTTTTATCATAACTAAGGAAAACTATAACTACTATCTGTCTTCAACTCCATCAAAGATCCCAGAAGAAAATACTATTACCTAAGTAAACAGGAAGTGCATTGTAAGCAACTTTCAAAACTCTACAATTGACAGAGACATCTTGCTGCCTGGACAGTTACCCAAAGTTATTTCATAGATTTTGGGTCATCCATATTCAGCCTATAGGCCCATAATATCTGGCAGACTTTTTAGTGAAGAGGAAATTTGAAAGTCTGTTCTACCTTCTAATGGCAAAGTTCATCAGTTGCTTTCTTCTGTATCCTTCAGAATGTCTGGCACGTTCTTCTGTGAAGCAGGAACCCTGATGGAACATCCTATCTTTTAGAAAGATCAGCAGTCATTTTCTGTGGGTCCTGCATGCCAAGTTCTTACAGCATAACATCAAGAAGTTCAGGCAAGAACAGTTTCTTGCCCAGATGGCTAAACTTGTCACATTGAAGGCAAATTCTACAATGAGTTTTTTCAATGCTCATCAACCTCTCTGAAGTAATTGGTGCTGCCAGAAGCAGATATATCTCACTGTTGAGAAAAGTCTAAGTTCTTAAAACATTTTAAATGCCTTATTCTGTAGGTCTTTGAAAGGGTTGAGGAATACCTATCCATCTGAAATACATCTCTGTGCATCTAGAAAACCTAACTAACATGACTACATTCCATTTGTATATCGGCATTCACATAACAGAGCATATGAATAAGTTGGGCAGGACATTTGCCCATCCTGGAGCCAATTACTGTAGCCCAAGGACTGAGTAATCTGTAGAGAAGGAAGTGAACCCTCAGAACTCATGACAGGGTAGAGTACGTACCAGATGGCACTAGCAAACGATTATACCCTCTTTCCTCCCTTTAATGTCATGGTCCTTGCAGTCAAAAATATAATCCAGACTCTTAGGAGACATTCTTACTAGCCAAAATCCTCTTCAGGGAACAAAACTGAGATGTTCGTTCCAGGACCACTCCCTGCTTTACTTATTGCTAATGGTGGTTATTCTTTATTTTTAAGTAAGGTTATAGATATACTGTCTTCCAAACAAGCAGACCACCATTCTCGTCACATGTGCATTCTCTATGGTAGCCAGAGCTGACTTTGAGGCCTCTGCTTTGTACCCCAGTGAATGTTAATTTGGGATTCATGTGTTTCTTTGACCTTCAGTGCATGGTTGATGGATGGGTTTTTAAGCATCTTTAAATGAATTACAATATACGCCAAACTTATATTTTTGTAATAGTTCTGCCAAACTGGACTAGAGTGGATGGCTTATTTCCACATTCTTCTGGAATGTACATTTCATAAAATTTTACGCCTGTCACTTGGTAATTTGCCAACATTCATTTGCTATCATATCATGATCTTTTTTTTTTAAACCAACAATGAAAAAAAAAGTTAAACACAGGTATTAGTATGGAGAGAAGTGCCTTCCAATAGTTTGTCATTTGGGATGTCTAAGCTGGAGAAAGATGAGCTCCATTAAAAAAAAAAGACGCAGCTGGAAAGCAGTGAAAAGAAGAGAGGGAGGCAACCGGATCTGTGAGCTTGGAGCTCACTGCCAGCCTTGGAAGTTCATCTCTCTGAAGATAGTGTACACAGAACACAGGGACTCGCAGATAACATCACTAAACTCAATTAAGACATATGAACTTGTTCTGTTAGTTGAGACTCTTGGCTTCGAGTAATAAGTACTCAACTCACATTGGCTTAATTTCAAAAGAAGAAAATCTAGAATTTTACAGTTTATATAACCAGAAAGTTCAGGAGTCCATGTGACGCCATCAAAATACCCTCTTTCTCCATCCCAGGCTCTCCTTGTCTCTTTGCTGGATTCACTTTTGGTTTGGGTTTGTTTGGGTCCTATTTTCAGCCACTGGTGTGGCTATGGGCTGCTACCTTCTGCATTAACAAGTAACTGACTGCCTTTTAGTTGTTCCAATAACAGCTCAGGGCAAACCTGCATTGTATTGGTTTGTATCCTGGTGCCTCACCACTCATGCCTGGGCATGTTTTGGTGAAGTTGGCCAATTCTAGTCAAGTATCCTCACTCATGAGGGGCATAAAATGAAAGCAGAGGAAGGATAATTTCCCTCAAGGAAATTGTGGGTGCTATTATTATGAGGAAGATGGATATAATACAGGAAGAGTGCCCATTATGCCAACTTACCTAAAAGGAACAATGTGGAACACAGATGTGCAGATTGCTACCGCTATTCTTCTATCTTCAGGGTAGAGAATTTTGGTTTTAGAAGGTCTTTACAAACCATGAAGATTGGTACATGCAGGCATGGTTTTGGCTTTCTTCTCCTATCTTGGGGTAGAGAATTAAAGTTTTTGGAAAGGTCTTTACAAACCATGAAGATTGGTACCTGCAGGCATAGTTTTGACTTTCACTTTAGATTAAACATTACTCCAAATGTTGATAAGCTTTTTGTTGGAACAGAGCTATAGAGGCCAGAGGCCAGTTCACTGAGTTGTCTATCTTACCTACATCCAAGTCCATGGAAGACCTTAATTCTTTGGTCTCCTTTTAAAAAGACAAGGTGATAGCTTGGTAAACCTTTTACTGAGAAAATGTCAGGATGATCAAAACCTGCCTGAATGGATAAAGCCAGGCTTGCACTTAACCATGGACAGATTGATGAGTCAACCTCTTGCATGCCACAAGATTCGGGAACAAGTTCACCTCTCACCATTCCTGAGTCTTGCTAGAAGATGTTTGATGCTCTTGGGGAGGGATATTAGAGACTCAGTGGTCCAGCAGTTTACCAGGGCAGTGACCTTAGTAACTGAGCCACGTGACAGAATATTTCTTCATCAGGTTCTTCTTTGGTCATATTTCTAAGCTGACTTGTGACATAATGATAGCTTTTCCTCTTCTCTGAAATTTTTCTAGTTACCTCTTGTTGCATAAGTAACAACCCCAAACTTGTCTTTAGGCAAAATGTCTTTGGTTCAGGCATTCCATCAAAGCTATGCTGGAGATGTGGTTCTATATGGCATGCAGGGAGCTCACATGGTGACAGTAAGTTGCTAGCTTTGAACCTCTGAGATATTTCTATCCTGTCTGGTGACATGGTGGGATGCTGAAGGCCAGGCTTTTCTTCCACATCATTCTCCTAGAATGGTCTCCCCTGGGTAGTTTGGTCCCTTGCATGGTAGCTTTGGGCTTTGGGAGACCAAGGGAAAAGCTGGTAATCTTAGAGATGGGCAATTTCTACCAGGTTCATCAATTATTGTAACCCCAAGCAGTGTCAAGGGGTGAAACAACAAGCTCCCTTCTTGTGATCATTTTGAAAGCATGCAACGAAACAGAGGAGAATCAACTCACTCCCTTACAACATACACTGTTTGGTTTGCAAAGATATCACCATAGCTAAAGGGTCTCCCAGTGGCAGCTTTCTGACAGTCAGTCCCATTTGTAGTAGAGGAGCTCTTAGACCACAGCCCCCTAGGAGCTTATGTGACTTCCCAGAACAGGGGACCCCAAGAGCAGAGCTGTTCATTCTTGGCAGAGAGGTGCTTCTCGGGCAATCTTTGGACATTGCTAGTTGCTATTGCATGAGACCTTAACCTACAACTTCCCAAATAATGTTTGTGGTTCAAGCTGGACACTTAGGGAACACCCCAAGAATAATGGTTTCCAACTGTGTTTCTATAACTCATCCTGTTCTGCAAGGTAATCCCAAATTCAGCTTCCATGTGAACAAAAGAAAGTCACTCTGCGATATTTGGGTTGGAAGGAGTGGTACAATGGAAAGCCAGAAAAGGATCCAGGGAGTCTCAAAACCCAAAAAATATAGATGTAAAGGGAAATTGGAGGGCTGGAGAGATGGCTCAGGGATTAAGAACTCTCTTCCAGAGGACTCAGGTTCAATTCCCAGCACCCATGTGGCAGGTCACACTGTCTCTGACTCCAGTTCCAGAGGATCTGACACACTCACACAGACTTACATGCAGATAACACACCAGTCAATGCTCACTAAAAAATTAAAATTAAAAGAAGGGAAAGTCGGGTAGGAACCTTTAGAGCAATGCTTCTCAACCCCTTAGGGGTTGCATATCAGATATTATTTACATTACAATTCCTACCAGTAGCAAAATTACAATTATCAAGTAGCAATGAAATAATTTGCTGTTTGGGAGTCACTACAACATAAGGAATTGTATTAAAGGGTCCTAGTGCTAGGGAGTTTGAGACCCACTTCTCTAGAGAGGCAGTATGGGCTCCAATGTTAGAATAGGTGAGTGCAATTGTAAGGGGTGCAAAAGCCTTGAACCTGCATTGTCTCTCCTGTCTATGGAAGCATTCCATAGCCAGCACTAACACTGCCCTTGGCTTATTGACAAAGAATCTAAAACTGGACCTCGATGAGTTTCTTGCTTAAGACAGAGAGCTGAGCAGACCTAGCAAGGGCTAGCTCTTGTCCCTGTATTCCACCTATAGGGCAAAAAGTAGAGTATACTGGGAAGACAAATAGCCCTCAGATGTAAAGTACTGGCTGTATGAGGGAGAATCCGTGTGAGGATGACTGGGCCAGCAGCTAGGTTAAGAGCATATGCTTCTTTCCAGCCACTACACTGAAATTCTCAGTCTACAGAGGTGGGGAGAACTTGGTCAGTAAAGTGTTTACCCCTAAGTTCTGAGTTCAGTCCCCAGGACCCATGTCAACAAAACAAACCCAACAACAAGAAAAGGTACGGCAGCATGTGTTTGTAAACCCCGGGGCTGGAAGGATAAGCATAGGTGACTCTCCGGGGCTTATTGGCCATCCAGCCTTGCCTAATCTGTAAGTCTTAGGTCACAATGGGAGACCCTGTCCTAAAAGTCAACGCAAACAACTCCTGAGAAACAGCACCATATGGTGAGAACACTCTAAAAAAGAAAGAAACGAGATCCTCCATTTGTCTCCTTGGCCATGTAATCTAGGGCCCACCCAGCTTTGCTATGGTGTTTTGAGGGGGCTCTCCACTGGGGAGGGCTGTTGCAGTGTGTAGATGAAGCCTGTAGGAAATACCAAGAAGGGAGCTATCATAGCACCCTGTGAAAGTAGCGTGTTGCCATGTGGCAAGCTTCTCCGCCAGAAGATGCGTAAACTGAGAGGCTAGATAGGGACACGGATGAAGGCCTCAAATGTCAGAGAACTTCTCTGCTGTGGGCCATTTTTCTCTCTTGGAACTCTCTGACGAAGTTTGAGGACCTGTTGTATAGTGAGAGGGCCGATAATCCCTGTTCTTGTTTTGCATTTTCAGATGGTTTCTAGAGTGAGAAGTCTGTCTCCATCTGGGTGTATGGGACATAGAAGTGGTTAGGATGCTAAATACTACCACCGCCTGCTTTTGTTTTTTAAATAAAGGTTTATTGGCAAATAGCCATGCCCACTTATGTATCCACTGCTGCCTTTCAGGGCCTTAGCTAATCAAGGCTCAAAGAGAACCTCACCACCCTGTGGCCTACCCAGAATGGAGAGCTGAGCTGCCAGGTGTTTGCCTGGCACTTCCTTCCATGGCATAGAGGAGATATAACTCTCTCCTCCCCATTATGATCCTGGAGTACGATAGTGAGATCATGTCTGAGCACCCTTAGTCTGCTGACTAGGAAAGTCATCTTATCTCATGGAGTAGTGCTCCATTCCCCAGAGCAGATGAGTCAACATGAGCTTGCCTTGCCCAAGGAGAAACTAAAACACGTTAGCACTAGCTCAGGGATCATGTCCTTGAGGGAAAAGAAGGATCAAAAAGAAATCAGTCTCTCTTATTCTTTGTGTACCATTGCCAGAGGCGAGTCCAGAGGTAAGAGGGCACTAATGGATTGGCTGAGGGCATTGTCCCATAAAGCCTCTTTGGGAACAATTTGACAGGGATCTGCACCATATCCCCAAACCTAGCCAACCCTGGGGCTTAGGTCCACTTACTTGGGATGCTTTCCAACCTTATTTCCCATGCTGGGCCTCTTGGGGACACGCGTGTTGTCTAGTATAGATAATTTGATTTCTAGCATGCAAAGCACTGATGGCTTAGCTGTCAAGCAGGTCTGAAAGAAGGTGATGAGATAGGGCCCAGTGCCTTGGGAGTTTAGGCTGGCACTGGTGGCACGTTGGGTGGCAGGATGGGTTTTCTGGTGTCTTGGTTTCAGTCTCACTGTAGCATGTGGGCCTTACATAAACTCATGAATGCGTCTCTTTACCCTTCGACACTTTCCTCTTCATTAGAATCTACGGGGAGCTGAGGGTTGTGGTTCAAAGCTATCTACCATGGGTGCCTCAAGCAACCAGAATCTAGCTATCCACCTGGGTGCCTTATAGAACCAGAATCCCACAGTTGAGGAACCATGCATGGCTTTGTGGGAAGGATGAGAGACGGCAAAGAACAAGCAGGTTGAAGAAGGCTAAAGAATTAGGGAGGGAAGCATCTCCAGTTCCCACCCATGGAGAGAGGCTGAGCTCACGCAGGTGATTAGAAACTACTTAGAGCTGTAGGCCTTGGTAAGCTAAAGACTGGAGCCTCAAGGGTGACCGCCCCGCCTCGGGGCCCTCCGTGTCAGCCTGCCCATCTGCTTTGCAGACTCATGAAGAATTCATTCAGCATGTTCTGTAGAGCAAAATATGAATAGCATCTCCCGGCAAACCGTGTTCATTTTCGGTCACTTGCAAGCTGAGCCCTGATCTCTGGAGGGTCATGGAGTTAGGATGGATGGGAAGTTTGGCATGGAGAGCACTGTTTATCCCAGATCTATAACATATTCCATACTTCCAAGATCCAGCATGGATCTCAGAGGAGAATTTAGCCCATTATATGGTATGAGACAAGTATTAAAAACATACCCCAAACATGTAAGTGCTCAGACAATAGCATTGCCAAGCAAAGCAAAATATTATGTAAAATCTGAGCCAAAGGTCACAAACACAGACACTTCTCTGGAGCTGTCAAGGACTGTAGAAGAGGGATTAGAGTCATTTGATGCACATCAGACTGACTTCTGCACACTTCAGGCTCTTGCATCTGGTTGGCCGGCCATGTGTACTCTGAGCCTTGCTCCACTTGCAAGAAGAAAATGAGCTGCTAAAGGGGAATCCAATGGCTAAAGCATATCAGAAACCTTTCGTCTTTGAAACCACAGCTATTTGCAACCTTGGCAATCTTGTTCCTTGGTTAATTGGAGGGACAGTTGGAGGTTAGGATTTCTACAAAGTATAAGACTGTTTGGACCTCTGTTTTTACTCCTCTGGTTTCTCTTATTCATGCCCAAACTCCCAAGTAATTTATTGAGCACCTACTATGTGCCAGTGTCCTAAGTGCCAGAAGTAGACTGGTAAGCATAACTAGACATTGCCCTGCTCACTGATCAGCTGGCAAAGGCAGATGTCAATCCAGACACATGGCCATGTTCAATTGCACCTTTGAAGAGATTCTGAGGCAGGAAGAGTTGCTCTGAAGTCCGGGGTGATGACTCATGCTCACTGGGGTGTATTATCTGGGAACACTGCTATTGCGACTGAGCCTCCCGATTGCCATGTCAACATTATGGATGAAAATTCTGAGGCACAGCTAGGCCACCCAACCTAGTGAGTACAACCTAGTGAATACACAAGAATTCTCACCGTGGTATTCTGTGTCTATGAGTGCCTTGCTCTTCACCCTGCTCTTAGAAGAGTTGAACCTTAGGAGTCCAGGAAGACTTTCCATGATGACGTGGTACATGAGTCTCGATCTGAGGACTAGTTTGGAGTTGAATCATTAAAGTGGTGCCATTCTAGAGAGAAGGAACAGTGGGTGCAAAGCCCAGTCAATGGACACCTCAGGGAATACAGCAGCACGCAGTGGGAAAAGGTTGCCAAGGCCAAACAAGGCAATGAATAGAGTTTCTCTGACCTTTTCCAAGATGCATTTCCTGCCTGTGCCTCATGGTTTCATGCTGGAAGCTGCCCTTAGAGTACACCAAGTCATGCAAGCTGTTTAACTTTCCATGGCAGCAGAGCTTATGGGGAAGCTTCAAACACAAATGACTCTCCCAGGGGAAGCCAGGAGAAACAAAATTTCAAATCCTTTACAGACGAAGAAGCATGGAATGGCAAAAGTGGGCAGAATGGACTGCAGGCTGGAGATGCAGCACCCAGGGTGTGTGAGAGGGGCGGCGCCCTTCCCAATAGCTACTTGCATTCTTTGGTGGATGTCTGTCAACACTGCCTCTGCTATTCCAGAGATGGCTTCTTCAACTTTGCTTACACTATCTACTCTGTTAGCATGCCATGCGTCACTTCCTATCCCCAACTCTGCTTGTCGTTTGCAACTGTTACTACCAGGCTACCTCCATGAATCCATCTTCCGGCCCTCAGCTGTGCATCAACAGAACTTTTTATGCCCCCTCTCTCTGAACCCACCATGGTTTTCTTTATAGTACCATCATTTGAGCACATGTGGCGTATCTCTTTAAAGGGTGCAAACTGTGAGCTTATGAATGTATACACCCGTGGCCCCCACAACTGACCTACGATGGTGCCAAGTTGTAGAAGACAGACAGTATTTGTTGGATGTTGTCCACAGGCTTCACTTTCTCGCATGTGCTCAGCAGTTCTCTCCTATTAGTTTGATTGTGAGTAAAAGAAGACCCAGTTCTAAATTACTAGGCAGGTGGGGTGCTTTCGTGGCTAATGGAATTAGAGCCAGCCCCACCTTCAGGCATATTGAGCTCCAAGGACTCTGATGATATTTAAGACTAGATATCCCTCCACTAGGCCTTCCTCTGTGTGTTTGTTATTTCTTAGGCTCTAGCTGATAGACAAGATGGCTGCCAACCACCCTCCTCCCAGCTTTGACCCCTCTTGCAAAACGAAGGTGGCTCCTCTCAGCAGAACTCTCAGCCTAGAGCCTAGGATCACACTGAGTCAGAGCGGTTCAAGGAGTTGACATTACGGTTGGCCCGGGAGAGTGGCAGATCCACCAGTGGCTTGGAGGTGGAAGAGGTAGGAGCCTGGTTACCTTCTGTAGCATGAGTTCTGATAGGTCTTAGTAATAAAGCCTGGAGTCAAACATAGGGGAAAATGCTGAGAGATCAGAGAGATGAAGGAGCAAAACCACAGCCTGCTTACCTACCCAACTTCCCAACCAAAAAAGAGGGTGAGTTCCTGTTTCCTGTGGCCTTATCACTTCCTCTCCCGTCTAGCCATATCACTTCCTGTCTGTCTATACAGACCTCCAGCCCTCTATGATAGCTAGTGGCTATCTCCACACTCTTAATCTTCAGGCAAGATTTATTTGTACAAACAAGACATCACCACAACCTTCCTTATAGGTATGATGAATAGGCACTGTGGGGTTAAACTTATGCCTTCTACCCTGCCTGGTGGCCCTTATGCCATTACATTTGGGACACAGGGAGGCTAGCCCTTCTGCTTTTGAAGGACCACTGTTAGCAGTGTTAGGTAGTACTAGGGGAGGGTTGGGGAGATGAGGGTTCAGATCTTTGGTGTTAACCCTCTTCTCCAAAGATCTGCCCAAGAAATCTTGTGGATGACTTAATGAAGAGTTAGGAAATATGTCAAATTGGCCCCTAAGGCTTCTTTACCCTGCCTGCATCAGCCAAATGTTTCTCCTCAGGGAGCATAGCCAGCCTCTGAGTAAGAAGCAGAGTTCCTGCCTATCCTGGGAAATTCTACAGCCCTCTGGTTATGGATATGGTGCCCCCAGGTGCTATGGCTCTATGACTGGGATTTGGGAGACAGGCACTGGAACAGTTATGCTAGAATCGATAGAAGGGCTGTGTCTCTTGCTAAGACTTCTCAGTACTAGCTGCGTGAGTGAAGAGCAGACAGCCTGTGAGAGTAGGGGTGAGGTCCCTGCTTGCCCTTTCCACCTTTACCACTTCCCTGCTGGGGCTTCATCTCCTCCATGGCTGTCATGATTTCTGAAGTGTTCAAGACTCAGAAAGTTAAACTCCTTTGTCCAAGTCCTCCAGCAGAGAGCTGTTGGCGTGACTTGTCTGATTCTAGACTTTCCCATCCTAATTATTTTTTCTGGACTACATAATTGACCTCCTTAGATGTCTGTGACTCTCCTGTCAGCCCTGACCCTCAGTTGGCCATATCTCTTTCAGGAAGACAGCTCAGTTTTGCTCCCTTAGAGTAGCTCCCTGAGGCCGCTGCTCCCTAGCTAGACCTGCAAGGGCTCGGCTCACTGCAGGCCATGTCTCTCTCAATTTCAAGCTCAGATGGACTCAGGCTGGGCTCAGAGGGCTTCTAGACTGAGACAATGAAAACTCATTTTCTGGCATGGTTTGAATTAAAATGAGAATTTCCCGTTTTTCATAAACATTTACAGTAGTTGTGGATGCAGAGTTGAAAGGTTTAGGGTTTTGGTGTTTAATTAGAAACAAATGCCCTTTCTGGTCCCGTGAGCAGGGCCGGCAGGTCTCTGCTACTAGGGTTATACCTGTTATTTGTGAGTGTGATTTGATTTTTTGACCATGGCACCTAGCATTGACTTCCCTACAGTGGCAGGGCATGATGGTAGGGAATGGAATCAGCAGCCCCCTGGGGATACTTGTTTCTGGGAGCCAGTGTTCCGGGGCTGGCTTCAGCCAGCTGAGGCCTAAGAACTCTCCCTTCCTTCCTTCCTCCCCTCCCTTTCTCTCTCCCTCCCTCTTTCTCCCTGCTTCCTTTCTTCCTTTCCAGAGTCCCTGTGTGCTGAAGGTATCAAAGATTGGACATCCAGTCTCACCTTCTCTGGGGTCTGGGCAGAGGGTTATCTGCCAACCTTGCACATGCAGCTGGTGACTCAGATGTAGGGCTGGCACTGCCCTTGAAGCCAGGATTCATGTTCAGTAGAGACCTGCATGAAAACAAGTCCCTGGCAAGCAGCAGGGAAGAGGCCCAGCAGGGTCTTTACTTGTCAGTGAGGAAAGACAGTTTGGAGATTGGGGATAATGAGAAAGGGTCAATTGCTACAGTCCAGGACCCACTACACCCCAGGAGAGAGTTGTCCATTTGGTGTGCCCTGAAAACAGGCCTGTGTTCTGAAGAGGGACCTCAGCCAGGACGCGGATTCCCTAGGGTCCTCCCTGAACTTCCTTCCTGAAGGCAGATAGACATACTAGAAGAAAGGAGAGATCTCCAAGCTCTGTTAAAGACACCTTGGACTCCTATCAGGCAGTGTCCTTGGCGACTTGGTGGAAAAGAGCCCATCCTTGATCTCAAAAGCTCTTTTCAAGATTATGAGAGGGATCAAGGAAGTTTACAGCCAGGGGCTCTCTGAAACCATTTCAACCTGTCTTTCTCATCTAGAAGATGGAAAAATTGAAGACCAGGAAAGGACCCCCAAACTTCATGAATAACAATTATCCAGGTGTCCTGCTCCCCAGAACAATACTTCAGCAAAAGCTACAGAGGGAGGGAAGGGAAGAGAGAGAGAAAAGATGTCCAGTTGGGCCTCCCCTGTGTCTTCAGGTGCTTGTAAGGGACACTGGGTCTTCCCTAGATAAGGACAGGGAAGACTACTTCCTTCCTGGTGTTCTCAAGGGACCACTTACAAAAGCACTAAGTGTTCCACACATGGCCATGGAACTTTGAGACATTGTAAAACACGTTAAAAAAAACCAACCTGCTGGCATCTTCATTCCTATCCCTCCCTGCTCAGCCATATGAGTACAGACACAACCATGGGCTCCCATCCTCTCTCTTTGGCAGTTGAACTTCAGTGCAGAGGTTTGACAGTGAGGTTTGAGTTTCAAGCCACCATCTCCTAGCTGTGACTGGGTCCTCATGAGGCTCCCTAGAGGATCGGCAGTTATTAACAAAGGACATTCTGCACATTTTTAATAATTCACTGTTGTCAACATAAGGAAAACAGTGAAAGCTGGAAGCTCCACAGTAATGATGCAGAAGCACAATTATTAACTCGTAAAGGCCAAACAAAATGAGTCTTGGTGAGAAGAGTGTTTATAAATTATTCAGCTACTCAAGAAAAGAATTAATCTGGTCAGATTTTTAACCTCTTATTTTAAGTCCACTTGGACAAAATTTTAATGCAGTTTTTTTAAGGGAGAGATTATTTGAAAGCAACATGAAACAGACCCTTTATCTCCTCCCTAGAGGAGAACTCCATTCAGCTGGACTTAATCACCAGAAATGACATGTCTATGGCTTTGTGAGAAAGTATGAGGACCACAGGGGCACACTAAGGGTTCTCTTTCTTTCTTCTCCCCGCTAATTTGCTGGGTGGGGTTAGTTATACAGGACAGTCTTAATAGAACAAAGTCATAAATGACCTTTTTCACATAAGGAATATTTTCCATGATTCAGTCACTAGATCTTGTTTACGGAGCCTGTAAATACGATAGATTAAAAGGTCCCGTTCTCTGGTGTGCATGGGTCCAGACACCTCAAAGGCAGGGGAGAGTGAGGCAGAGGAAGTAGCAGAGGGAGAGCTGAGGGGAGGGAGAAGAGAGTGGAGAAAGCAATAAATGGGAGTAGGCTGTCCCAACATGAAAATGGGAACAATGGGTGTCCATGGGAACCCAGAGAGTTGGTTCCCTATGTGCGTGCGGTGGCCAAGGTGGCATTAGTATACAGTCTTTCCTGTGCATAGAAGAGATTGAGACCATGGAAATTATCCCGCCAATCAGACCCTGGTTCAGGTGGTGCTGCCTAAGTGCCAGGGAACCTGCTCTGCAGGGGGCGGGCCCTGGAGCTAGAGTTAGAAGCAGATACAAGGATGGGACACGGTCTAGGCAATGTTTGAACAGCTCACCAGGGGGAGGAAAATAGACAAAGGAAAGAGGCAAAGCAAGGTGCGGGCGATAATGGTCAACTCGAACAGTGACTGTCAGGAGTTCCGCTGCTAAATTTTGTGTCGTTGCCAGGCCCCCAGATCATGACTGAAGCATTTCTGGAGATGTTTCTGTGAGGGCGTGTTTTGAATGAGTTGGAAATTTAAATTGGTGGACTTTGATCAAAGCAAACCTGCCCTCTGTAATGTGACTGGGCCTCAAACAACTAGTGGAGGCCTTGGCAGAACCAAAAGTGAGCTCTAAGCAAGTCTGCAATACCCCAGCTGAGGACTCAGGCTCCTCCGGGACTCCAGCCAGGTAGCCTGTCCTCCCAGATTTGGGACTTGCCTCCGAACCTGAACAGGTTCCTGAAATAGCTCTTTCTCTACATTGGCATGCCCAACCAAGTCTTGCTTCTCTGGAGATCCCTGACTGTCTCAGAGGCTCTCCATATCACTTCTTGTGTTGTGTTAGATCAAACATTTGGAAATCAGGCAGACTAGTGGCTGTCAGCCTCCACCCTGCGGTGGGACCTTGGGCAAATGAGTGACATTCTCAGAGTCGGTCACAGCCTCGCTTTCTGCAGCGTAAGGTGTCCTATAGACTTCATCAGACTCGCAAATTAAGGGATAGCCTAGGTGGAACCTAATTGACATATTTATTTATATATTAGTTCAAGGAGTATTTATTACACACTGTCCCTGGTGTTGAACCTTGAATTCTGAGATGAGACCCCCTCCCTACCTTCTAGCAGTTTCAATTTCAGTGGAAGAGATGAAGCTAAATGAAATCGTTCAGAGAAGAACCTATAGGGAGAGGACCACAATTCTGTGAAAGATGACTGTGACCAAGAATGGAGACTTCAGGGAGGCCTCCTGGGGGCTGGAACATGTGAACTGCAGAGGAAAGGAGTCATGAGAGGCCTATAAGAAGGAGGGAAGGAGGCAGATATCTCTACTGGAGGCCTTGATGAGGAGAGGAGGAGCATGTATGCAGAAGGCCAGGGAGGGCAGCAGAGGGCAAAGGTGCAAGACCAGATTGAGCTAGGCTAGAAGTCAAGTTGAAGTCTGTGATCTAAATCATGACCTATAATGGGCACAGGTTTTCTATTAGCATTTTAGAGATGGGGGGAGAAGGGAACAGAGAGAAGGAAAGAGGGAGGGAGAGAGAGGAAGGAGAGGGGAGAGAGAAGGAAGGAGGGAGGGAAAAAGGGAGGGAGAGACAGAAGGAAAAAGAGAGGGAGAGAAGGAAGGAGGGTGGAGAAAGAAGAAAGGATGAAGGGAGAGAAGGAAGGAAGGAGGGAGAAAAGGAGGGAGGGAGAGACAGAAGGAAAAAGAGAGGGAGAGAAGGAAGGAGGGTGGAGAAAGAAGAAAGGAGGAAGGGAGAGAAGGAAGGAAGGAGGGAGAGAAGGAGGGAGGGAGAGACAGAAGGAAAAAGAGAGGGAGAGAAGGAAGGCGGGTGGAGAAAGAAGAAAGGAGGAAGGGAGAGAAGGAAGGAGGGAGGGAGAGAAAGAAGGAGAATGGAGAGAGAGGGAGGAGGGAGAGAGAGAAGGAAGGAGGATGGAGAGAAGGAAGTAGGGAGGGAGAGAAGGAAGGAGCGTGAAGAGAGAGGACTGCTTAGAAGCAGCTGCTGCTTTTCTATTCTCATTATTGCTGTCAGGGTAATATTTACCAGGATGCTTCAGTTTCCTCAGAGTGTTGGGAGAACAGTCCTGCGCATGGGTGGTTAAGCGTGTGGCAGAAGGTAGGTCTTTCATAGATCGGAGCAGAGGACTGCCAGTGGGTATTGCCTAGGTCAAAGGCTTTCCATTTCAAGCCTCTTGCTTTCTCTGAATCTCTTAGCCTCAGTTTCCCCTTCTGGAAGGCAATAACCAGTCTAACAGCTTGGCAGGGCAGCTGGGAGCTTAGTGATATCAGAGCTTATGAATGTGGAACAGCTTTGAAAGTTACAAAAGCACAGGGAAAAAGGGAAAAAAAGAGGTAAGACGGTGTGCACATCTGGTTTCCATATTGTCTCAGGCATCTTGCTTTAAGAAGGCCGCCTTGGAGGGCTGCAGCGTTCCAGATTGGGGCTCAGGGTCTCAGCAGTGCAGACAAGCATCTTTAGAAAATGAGAATAACCAGGGCACAGTTCTCTGCTCTTCACCAAGTGCTTTCACGAAGGGACCCCATTTCATCCCCACCCCATCCTGACGGGACCATCAGAGGAGCACTGAGTCCCCTTCCTGTAACCTTCTGCAGTAGAGGTTACCCATTCTTTGAGTAAGCAGTCGACTTCAATTGTATGTTTTATTCATACTCTAGAATTGTTTTGTTTGTGTTTTGTCTTTATTAAATTTAAATTTTTATTTTTTATTTTGGGGGCATGCATGCCACAGTATATGTATGAGTGGAGGTCAGAAGACAACCCAGGGAACAGACTCCTTCCACCGCGAGGAGGGCCCTGGGGATCAGTCTCCGGCCATCAGACTTGGTGTCAGTCACCTTCACTCAGTGAGCCATCTCATAGTCTTGACTGAAGAGTTTTGAAAACAATTGTAACTCTTGTTCTGGTGAACCTGCAGCATGCCAGGTGACTTGAACATCTGAGTGCGTTTGTTACCAAATATTAAGAGTTTGTCAGTTGGTGTCAACATCAGCTTCCCATTTCTCTTGTTAAGTGTGGGGTGTGGCCCCTGAGGAGCTCTGCTTCTGAAATGATGTTGGCCAGAGGGAAAGCGACAGTCTCTCTCGAGTGCCAGCTTTGCTACCTCTCCCAGCAGCACTGTTGCCTGCCTGGCTTCCAAGTAAGCAGGACACACACTGGGTGCCCTGTGTGGGTCAGCCCGGTTTGCAGGAGAACAACTGAGATTCAGAAAAACCCAGTACCTTCCAGAAAACGGGTAGCTTTTGACTGCCGGAACTTATTTGAGATATTCTCTCTCCTAACTCAGTCCTTGCCCACTGCTGGCAGGTCCATACTCCTCCTCACCAACAACAAAATGTCATGTGCACAACTAAGGCATTATCAGTGTGGCCATGTCTCTTCAGCCTCTGTAAATGGCATTTCATTTGCATTTTAATAAGTAAAGCTTGCTTGAGGATCAGAAAAGTAAAGCAGTCACACTGGCCAGCCTTACAGACCAGGCAGCAAGGACACACACCTTTAATCCCAGTAGCCACGCTAGCTTTCCATGGAAACCAGGCAGTAGTGGTGCACGCCCTTCATCCCAGAACTAGAGAGGATTATAAGACAGGAGGAGACAGATCTCAGTCTCAGTCTCCTGAGGTTTCCTGGAGGCAGGATCGCCATTTTCAGACTGAGGTCGAGGTAAGAGCCTGTGGCTGGGTGCTTTGCTTTTCTGGTCTTCAGGTTGAATCCCAATATCTGACCTTGAGTTTTTATTATTAGTGCTACAAGCTTCCATTTCCTGGCTCACAGGTACAACATGGAACATGTGTGGTGGGTGGAGTGACAGTTAAGCTAATGGTGACTGTAGGGACACATGCAGGAAAACAGGGTCCACATCTCCAAGGCAGAGAAGCCGATTGGCCCACTGCAGTCAGCCCTTTAAATCACCTGTAGCCACTGCACAGCAGTCAATGGGAGGCTAAAGCCAAAGAGCCTGAGATCACAGGGACCATTTGGTTTCTTAGAGACAGGGTCTCATGTAGCCATGCTGGCCTGCTACTATCTGTGTAGTACAGGATGACCCTGAACTTCTGATCTTCCTGCCTCTACCTCTCCAGGGCTAGGAATGTAGGAGTGCACAGAAATCATCTTAAAATAGAAAAGTAAATAAATTAATAACTAGCTCTTGGAAGAAAGCATGGGCCCTATTCAAAGAGCTGAGTGGTATAGGAGGGAAGGACCCCATTGGGCCACAGTCATGCACATAGACTGGGCACACCCAGAGGGCAAAGGGAAACCTGGGTTTGTGCAGGTGTTCCTTGGAGGTGCTGGTACCCAGGCCTTGCATGAATAAACAGAGGGACCTCTTCCTATTGTGAAACCAGCCACTGGTAGCTTCCTCAGCCCCTGCTGCAGGCCAATCCTATTACTCACGGGGCATCTCCCAAGCTGGCTAAGACACTAAAGAAGAGCCCCTGGCTGCCTCATGGAGCCTCCAGAGCAGAAGGGGCCCTCTGGATGGAACCCATGTAGGCTACCTTTCTTTTCAGCTCACCCCAGGGAACCCTGCCCTGCTGTGAGACTCTAGGTATAGAGTTCAGTACTGACTCTCCAGAGTTCATTGAGGGGCTTAACCAAATTTATTTGTGATTTGCCAACTCCTCAATTCTGGTGAATAACCAGCCTTCGTGCCCCAGAGTGGAACACTTGGCATTCTTGAGGCTAGCTCCTCTGCTCCCAGAGGGTGGCTTTGCCTGATTTCCTCCTGGGGCTGGGGTTTTGTGTGCCGCCCCGAGGAAAAGCAGCCAGAGGAGGAAGGGAGTGTTCATCTTCATTATTCTTGAAGAGGAGCTGCCGGAGCAGCACTGAGACATTTTATGAGAAAGAAGGGCCTTAAACTGGTTTTCATTAAATGTGGCTTGATGGAGGCGAACCGGAAACATCCATTGAGCAATGGCAGCTTTTCAAAGCCCCCCTGCAGGAATGATAAGCTATAAAAACAAATGGCCCAGCAACAGAACAAAAAACAAGGCTCCAGGAACATTTGCCAGGCTGCAAGCATGGCCCACCGGGTCCTGCCCTACCTCTCAGAGGCTACACAGTCCAAAGCAAGCTGAGGTAGAGGAACAGAAGAATCAGGAGTTTCCATGGAGGAGGAACAAACACAGACTCAGCCCTGGGGAGCAAGGAGCTCTTCTGGACAATCAGCAGAGAGACATCGCCTCCTCAGCTAACAGCTTTGTGTGCGGGGTGCTGTTACCCGCCCTTGAGAAGTGCCCCAAGTCCAAAGGCTGAGTAGAAAAAACAGATCTCGAATTTTGTTTGGAGGGAAGTGCCCCAAACCACCTGCAGCTCTGCCTCTCGTGAGGAAACGCTTATGAACTTGAACTGAGTTCCAGACTTAGGAGAGAGAGCCTTGAAAGTTAATCAGAGTTTAGATCCTAGCTCCCTGTGTTCTACTTCAATTGAAGTGGCAGAGGCTGGGCCGGGCTTCACTCTATGCACAGCTTCCTTGTGCGAGCTTCACTGACTGCCTGTTCTTCAGAAGTTCCTTACCCTGCTTTGAGCCTCAGTTTCCCCAGCTGTGAAAGAAGAAGAGTCACTGCACACCATGTTGTGTCACAGTGTTGTGGTGGTGAAGTCACACACACTTTGAATAGGCGCTGAAGTGGGCCTTGGAAATGTAGCAGAAAACCAGACATTAAAATATTTCCCCTCATAGGCCCTGGATTTCCTTGGAGGAGCCAGATTACCAATAAAATCAGAAGCAAGTGACATAAAATGTGAACACCTTGGGACAAAGTGAAGTCCAGAATAAAGGGTAGGATGGAGTGGCCTGAGGAAAAGGGGCTACAAGCTGATCAAGAAGGGTCTCCTGAAGGGAAATGGGGAGCTTGGACTTAGCAGGGGCAAGGGTAGGGTGCTCCTGGAGAAGGAAAGAACAGCAGGGACCCTTGCTAGGTAGGGAACACTGAAGCCGGGTGTTTGGAGACACCTGCAGAGTGCCCCTGCTCAGTACCTGGCTCTCAGTAGCTTCTGCTAGTTTTGCTTTGTATTAACAATGAAGCAAACACCTTGACACCTCTCCCCAAAGAGAAGCATTTCCCAGGCTTACCTATGTCAGTTTAGAAAGCTGATGCTCTGTCATCTCTGGACTCTCTACTTACTCATTTCTTAGATATCTACTGAGTGCCCCTACCCGTGCTCAAGGATTGTAACGAAGGTACCAAAAACAGGATGGTGGGTCTTAGGGCCTCTCAAGGGAGTCTTTAGTTCCCCTGTCCCTTGAGCCCCTCTGGCAACAGTAGGGGCTCTTGGGTACCCAGTCCAGCGTGTTTGAACCACAGGAGGAACTTTGGTCTGTACCTCTACCTCTTATAGCCCCAGCAGGAAGCCCGGCCCAGGGGTACACCTGAGTGCGGCAAGTCATCCTCTGCTCGCTGATGCTTTTGACCTCTTCACCCCGCCCTGGTCCTTGCAGTGTGTGTACTCTGTCTCTGCTCCATGTGACACCTTCCTGAAAGGTAGCAATATATGCTACAAGTGCTCCTTAAGCTGACAGTTATTTCTGAGAGCTCTTACCTGGTGAATGGGCACTCCTGAGATGCTCAGGGGCCAGACTTCTCTGACTGGAAGTCTGGCACATTGCTCTGCCCCAGACACCCGAGCTCTCCAAGTGCCACCCTAGCTACACTCGCAGCCTAGGCCTTCCATAGCACTGCAGGAATGTGCCTCACCGCTCCGTCCTGGTTCCTCCACGACAGTCTTGTAACTGAATCTGCCTCTCAGGAGAAGCCCTCTGGTTGTTTGCAGTATGGTTAGGGAGGGCTGTGATGCAGTGGGTCTTCTTGAGAAACCCTGCAAGGAGCTCAGGAGAGAGATGAGGTGTGGTCCTGGTGCCTATGACGCTGGACTATAGCCTCCACATAGACTTGCAGAGATATTCTAAAGTCAGAAGCATGGCCTGGGGAGATGATTCAGTGGGTCCTAATGCTTGCTGTACCCATCTAAATGAGATCAATACCCAGCACCCATCTAAAAAGTTGGGCATGACTGCACCTGTGTCTGCAACCCCAGCACTGTTGGGAATGGAGACATGAGGATTACTAGGGTTTATTGGCTCCCAGCCCAGTCCCAGGTTCAGTGAGAGACTCTGTCTTAAAGGAGTAAGATAGAGAATGATGGAGTAATAGTTCTCAGAATGGGAGCATCAGAGTATACATGTGCCAGTACATGTGTATATACATCACACACGAGACAGAGCGGGAGAGGAGAGAGAAAGAGAGATGGGGAAGGACCAGCAGAACCTGGCACTATTGATTATATGGAGGAGGCAGAAGCAAACAGCCAGAAGAAAACAATTTATCACACAGGTAAAGGTGCAGGAGCTGCAGCATGCGAGGTGACAGTGGCATATCAGTGACAGCAACAGTACACATATTTTAGGGTTTGAATAGATGTCAAATCTCATATATGATCCATGCCACCATACGTTCCTGGGTAAGAAAGCAAAACTTTATATGCTGTGTTTCTTCATCTACTTCCTGTAGAGGCTGGCGAGTCCTAGCTCTCAGGGTTGTTCGAGGATGAAGTGAGGCCCCCGCGTCAGCATGGTGTCTGGCGTATGATGGACAGCATTCACTACTATGATGTCTTAGCTACAGTTGCCATGTAGTCATTTCCTTTCCTTCTCTTCTTCCTTGGTAAGAACCTCAGAAGCGATTTCTTCGTTTCCTCTCTTCCACGATACAGCATTGGTAATGAGGTGGGGGACTCAGTGGCATCATAGGTGGGGAAGGATTGTTCCTTTTATAGCCAGAGCAAAGGGTGGGAATGTAGAATCTGGCATGGGGTGAGGAAGGGCAGGACAAATGGCACATCAGTCACCAATAAAAGACTGCTGTAGAGGCCTAATAAACCCAATGGACATTCATGTGTAAGTAAGAAGGTGGCCTTGCCTCTGTCCGGTGAGCAGTCACCCAGTCAAGCAGGACAACTCGGAGCTCAGAGGGGAGTGTAGCTGGGGAGGCTGAGCCCTGAAGTTTTGGAGAGTGAGTTAAGTGCTTGGAACATGAGAAAGGATAGTAGCAGACAGGTAAGGTGATACATAAGGGCCTATATCATATTCTAAAATAACTTCCTATCTATGGTACCTGCTGCCCAGGCAGCCAGGTAAGCGCCACCCTGTCCTGCCCTGGACATCACTGTTATATTAGGCTGGTACCCGAATCACTCATTGGCAACTAATTGCCTGGATGGGGCCTGTGACCTCACCTCCATGAACAGATGGCCTGGGCAGCCAGGTTATGGTTTTTAGAAATATAAGTGGAGGAGCAGAGGGAGAATGGATTAGCTGCAAGAGGTGGCCTGCCAGAGTCAAAAAGGATAAGCAAACAGCCCCAACTCATGAGCTGAAGTCGTGTGTAAGCAGAAAGCAAGAGAAGCCAGCAGCATGCAGAGCCAACAAATACAACCAGGGACAAGGACTTTCTTGCTGGCTGACCTCCTGATACTTCTCCACCCCCCGAAGGACTGGCCAGATGCTCCCCCAGACCACCACTGTTGTGATAAAACCTAAAAGCTGCCTCAGTTCTCACAACTAAGGAGACTCACAGGGAACAGTGACCCCCTCACTCCACTCCATCATCTGTGTAACCCACCTCCATTGTCTTTACCAGGGGAGGGGACCTGGAGGGAGGTCGGCCTCTAGCTGCTGAGGCAGCCAGGCCTTGTTTATGCCGCTAGAGCAGAGCTGGGAGGGTACAGGGATGACCTGGCCACTTGCTCATCTTTATGAGAACATCCCCCTTGTGGGAGCCTTTTCTTTTTATCAGGATGTTTTTCTTGATGCTCAGCCGAACATTCCCATTCTTTATTTCTTCCTATGAGTCCCTCCTCTGGCCCTCTATGCTGCTGGCTGATATAAACCCTGTCTGCCTGCAGCTCTCCCTCTGAGTTCAGACATTTTGACTGCTTAAGCGTGGCTAGCCTTTCGCTGCTGTTTTCCTCTCAGGCCACTCCTCCACAGTCCTGTTGTTGTTTCACCCTTACTCCTCTATGCTCCTCAGAGAGGAGACCTCAGGGATAGATACAAGAATGCCTTAGACACTCTGGGTTCAGGAAGGGGATGACAGCCAGGAAACAGGGGACTCAGGTTTGTAGAGAACCAACAGAAGCTTTGAGCAAATGTTCTAGAAAACCAGCTCAATAGCCCAGGGCAGGAGGATATCCCTATGAAGAATTCCTTTCTCTAAAGACCAAAGTCTGAGTACTGTGTGAAAAATTCGGTGATGTTCTATGTGCAAATCAAAAGCAAGAGGGAAGAGATACTGGCTACAGTGGAATCTTTGAGAGGGTTTGGCTGAGGAATCCTGGGATATTCCTTTGTGTGTCAAGCAGAGACATCTGGTCTACCCTCAGGCAGCTAGGTTGATGACCTTGAAGTATACAAAAACCTAACCGGAAAAGGGTGACCTAAAGCGTCTGGCAATGAGAAAGATCAAAAGGGGAAATCATGAGGGAAACCTTTCAAGCTCTTTCTTTTCCCTTGAGATCATAACTGTACCACCTTCTTGGCAGATAGAAGTCCTTGGAGGAAATTCAGGACTAGGTGTTACAGAGGCTCGTGTTCAAAATGTGAGAAACAGAGGGAGCTGGGATCCTGATATTGATATCTGTAGCTAAACACTTCATTAGTGTGACATACAGCAGGGCCGGTTTTAAAGGAGGAAGGATTGGTCTTGTCCCACGGTTCCAGAGATTTCAGTCCAGCACATTGGGAGGGCCTAATAAAGAAGCTCACTTACTGTCAGCCAGGAAGAAGAGCACAAGAGTGCATTGCTCACTAGTTCCCTTTCTCCTTGTTTCCTACACTCCCACCCAGTCTGTGAGGCAAAGGGCAGTTCCTCCACCCCTTCATTAATCCACTCCGAAACCACCTTCACAGACAGACATATCCAGAAATATGTTTCCCTCACAGGTCCCTCCAGAAGTGAGGTTTTAATGGCCCGAGTGCTTATCCACTCAATCAAGTGGGGAGACTAGACTAACTTCACAGGTGGAATGAGAAACTACAGTTACAGACATCCCTGCACTCCAGCACCGTGACCTCCCAGCTTTTTCCAAAGCCTCCAAAGAGCTTCTGCTGTTGGAGATCTCAGAATTGGAGCACAAGGAGTGGTGACCTCTGCTACAGCCTTTAAAGAGAAGAATAACAAACTTACATCTCCAGGGTCCAGAGAAGAAGCCAGGCTTTGCACATTTGGTTTCATGTCTTGGCTCCACCACAGACAAGCCCTGGTCTTAATCCAAGTCTTATTTAAAGCTTGATCCTGGATTAAATTCTTAGATTTTTAAGCCTCAATTTCTCAGATTCTAAAATGGGTTTTATAATATTGACTAGGCAAGCTGTTCAGAGGGCTAAAGATGGTGTGTGCCATCAATTTCCACAGTGCCTGGAACATGGTGGATGCTTGATAAAGGGTATTTTGGCAGAATTTGCAGAAGTCCTTAAGATTGTTTTCAGTCTGGTCACTTGACCTAGCATGTCTTAGGCTGAAGGGATTCAAGCACATTGTCTTGGCTCATGACCACAAAGGCTTATCTATTCTGAACATTTGTGAAACTAACCAGGGCAAAAAGATTCCTGCTTGGATTATTATATGGAATCTAACGACAGTCCTTGTCTGGCTTTCCAGACAACTCATCTTGTGGAGACTCTTAGGCTCCCAGTGTTTGGACTGTGTGGATGGTGTGTGCTGAGAAACGGACAGTTTTCACACTGGAGAAGGCAATGCAAAAGTTATGCAAGCTCCTCTTGATGAATTGTTAAGCTGTCCTGTGAACTCTCTTTGCCAAAGATAATCAGATGCTCAAGCCAGATAACACTGAGAATTAGAATGGTCGCCCCTAGCTTTGACTTGTGGTAGAATGTCTGTGGCTTCTCCTCTGAGGCCCCCACTGGACTCCTGTCACGCTCCACGAGAGATCCAAGCCCCAGCAAGAACCAGTGGCATGACTGGACAGTGTCGGGCCTCCATCAGAGCTGCGATCTTGCTGGGTCCTAAGAATGACTAGACTGTCTTCTGGCTGAAGATCTTTGGAAAAGTCAATTATGTGCGATCTCGATTTTAAAAACATGGAATTTGAAGTTTTGGCCAAGAAAAATCGCCAGTTGCACATAGCTTGCATAACGGGTAGTGGTCTGGGAAGCTGATATTTCAAAAACTGGATGATTTCACAGCTGATGTCCTGAATATGATTTTTTCTTTCTCTCTCTCAAATGCTGTTTCAGGAATAGAGACTTTTTCTAAGGAGGAAGACCTGAGCTGAACCCAAACTTTGGACCTAATTTTTCAGTTTCTGAAATTTTCATTTTAAAAAAGTCTGCATATTCTTATCCCTCTAAGTCGCTCCATAGGGAGTACAAACCTATAGTAGAGATGACGGCTAAGGCAGCTATTCTTGCACATCTGGCAGTCTATAAGGAAAAGGGACAATCAGATCTTCCAAGACTGTGCTCAGCGTCTCCCAGAGATGGCATGAGCTTTGCATGAGCAAGTGGACTGTGGGGCGCCAATCTCAGCTGATTGTGTTCTTACAGGAACAAAGACATGTCTTTCCCAGAGGAGAATATTTTGATTTTAAAAGCAGCTATTCATTGTACAGTCATTGTGTGACTCCCAGGAGAGAAGGATAAAGAATGGCAAAGCTGGGTGGGGCCTTTAGAATCCTCCAGCTCTCTCCTGCTCCCCTTTTCCAGGTGGGGAGTTGAAGACTCTAAGAAAGCATTCTGGGCTCATGCACAAAGTCAGTGGCCAAGCTTTTATCTGAGCTACTTTCTTACAGCACTGTCTATCTTAGGCTCCGCCAGTGCAGCTCCTCAACTCTAGATCTGAATCATTCTTATCACAGCAAGCTATCAGTCAGAAGTGAGGTGTGAAATGCTGGACCTGAACACGTTCTCAGTGGGCACCAGCTGGGATGAGCCACACTCCAGGTCCTGTGTGTGTGTGTGTGTGTGTGTGTGTGTGTGTGTGGTGTCCTTTAAAAGCATCATTACAGAAATAAGCATAAGCCCATTCCAACCTTGGACTCCAAGAGTACCCTAGGGGAGGGCATGACTTCAGGGCAGCCATAATGCGATCTAGCCCGCAGAGCATTGCCCTGGAAATGTAACTATCTGAGACCTCCCAAGACAATCCATGGATCCTAAGTGAATTTTCTCTTCTGTCTGTACCTGAGTGTCTTTCTTTATAAGTCACAGGATTCAACTAACCTTTCCAAAAGAATATTCCAGGAAGCCCAGGTTCCATAGAACCAGGAAGAGCTAACTCACAAGAAAATATTTGCACAGGATATATTAAATCAGTGTTATTTGTAGTAAGTAATCTTTATTATCTAAATAAGCATTCCTTAACTAAGAATTCTTTTCTAATATTTTTTTTTAAAAAAAAATAAATTCTATTGCTGGGGATCGAACCCAGGCTTTGTGTATGCTAAGCAAACCCGGAAACAGAGATATACCCAAACTTCCAGATTAAAAAAAAAATTAACCACATACATTTTGTCTTTCTCTGCTAGACAAAATTCAACATATTGGATTATTGCAAGGCTTAGGAAAGTCCTACGTATAAAACTACATGTCAGAAAATCTACAACCATAGGTAAAATAGTCACTGATTCCTAGTGCATTTGGCCACAAGGATCTTGTTTCATGAAGTACCCTCCTTCAGCTTGTCAAGCTTAGGGTAGATACCAGCTCACATCACATAGGTCTGTGCTTAAAATGAGTATTGTGTGGCCTCCGTAGCTCCATTTTCTAAGATTGTGGATGGACCCACCTCCAGATTTATCCTTCTCGTTATCACTGTGATTCCTCACACATTTCTTCCAGATTAAGTTCTTTTTCAGACACAGAGAAAATTATGTAATTAGCTCTTAGGTCTCAGGCCGTAATTGGAGAGACATTTCCCTCTTAAAGACTTCTCACAACCCCTGATCCGTAATCGTGAGGATTTTTTTTTAAACACTCTTGGTTTCATTTAATTGTTAAACATTACTTTAGTGTTGGGGGAATCTTCAAAGAAGGGTTAGAAGGAATCATGGCTGGTAGGACAAAATATTAATAGGTAAATGCAAAACAGTAATTCCTGTCTCAACTGGTTGCTGTCGCTGAGGTAGAAAAGACACAAACAGTTATTCTGGGATTATATGGGTTTCACGGACTTAAAATGACCCACAAGTAGCCAGGGGTGGCTTACCTTCTCTTTATTTTTATTTTATTTTATTTTTTGCCTGAGGAGGCAGGAAGAAAAGTGGGGTTTTGTTTTTCTGAATTAGAAAATGCTCTTTTCCATGAACATTTCCAAAAATGTTCATTAAAGAATGCAATGTTGTTCAATAAAGACCAAAATTAAAACGGAAAAATCCCATTTTGCCAGCTGCATTGCTCATATATACAGCTCTTTAACTCAGCAAACTCTAACCCCTTCAACAGTGTGGGGGGCTGGTTTGGCACCTTCCAGGCAATCGGTGTTGAGACTGGAGATGTGTGGTGTTGTCATGGTGATCGCTGTCGACAAAGGTTACCCCTGGTGGAACCTCTTTGGCCTCGTGACCCCCACACAGAGTTGGAATAATAGACTCTGTAAGTGGCTTCTGCTCTGCAAATAGAGACAGGGCTGGAAATCAATTATTAATGAGCTGGGTGACATTGACATTCACCCACATTTAATAAGCACAGCCTGGTGACAGGGTGAGATCTGTGGTTTGCTCAGCAGTCTCATGGGCTGGTGGGGAATTCAGAGAAGAAAAAAAGACTAGAGACAAAACCCCAAAGAAGAAGAGGCAATTCTCTGCAGCCCCTCAGCAGTTGACTTGTTTAGAGTCTCTGCCTGACCATTCCTTTCCCATCCTAAATGACCTTAAAGGATTTGGCATACTGACCTACAGAAATGTCTTCCCACTGTCTCCCCCAAGCCTTCAAAAGGACATGCAGGTTGGCAGAGGCTCCCATGCTGTGGGAGGAAGCCATGTTCCTGTGGACCAGTAGCCCCCCCCCCTTTGTGGTTCAAAAGCCCGTTGGTCTAAGCATTTGAACTTCTTTGCCGAAAAGTAAAATGCTAATGACACTAAGGGTGGCCATGGAGGCGTAGGGACTCAGACATTTGTCCCCATGGCTGGTGTTCTCCACAGACTTTGGTTTCTAAGGCCTTCCATGGGAATTGCTCTTTCTGTTTAATTTCCCTTCACAGCAGTCTGTGATCTCTTTATATCTGAAAGGGAACAGAGTTGTCTTGATCTGGAGTTGCCCCCTCATCTGTTACCCCAAATTCTGCTGCCTCCCTAAGGAAAAGACTCTACTCCATATTTAAAGGATGCTTTGGCTCTAGCATGGGCACAGGGGACAGAGATCCCAGTCACCTTCTAGAACCCTTCAAATTGGCAACCTAGCTAGGGTGCAGACAAAGGAACCAGCTTCCTCTGAGACTAACTCAACCCATCACCAGTGACTGGAAGTATCACCAACCCAGACATGGTCTCATCTCAGGCTAGTGTTCCCCTTTGTGATATTCTAGATGCTTTCTGGAGTCTGTCCCTTCAGGGGGCACCCCCACCTCTCTTCTTTCAACGGCCTTGCCACTTACAGACACTGATTGTTAATGGCACTCAGAAGGGTAGTAAGGAGTGATTTCTCCAGGAAATGTGACCGACCAGCCACAGGGTCTGCAGTGAGTTACGGCGTCAGCAGGACCCAGCTGCCTGCAGCATGAGGACAGAGGGGCCAAGGTGCTGTGCAGAGACTGGACTCAATTAGAGGCTGTGACTTGGGAGCAGCCCGTCTCGCATCTCCCTTTTTAATCTGGACTCTTTGCCTTTTGATATTCTAGACGCTTCTTTTTTGCCCTCTGTCAGCATAGAATTCTTGAAAGTGACTGATATTTCAGGTCAATAATTATATGTGGCAAAAGTTCTTAAGCAATGGATTAAGATGCCTCTAGTTTCAAGGCAAAAGCTTGAGTTTTCAAAGCCCTTTCCTTTCGCACAGAAGGGCTGGGGAGCCATCAGCATGCTCACCATCTAGGGCGGCCTCCACTTCTAACGGGGTCTGTTAATATCTGAGTAAGAGGAAAGGGGACTCCCACGTAGCCATTTCCCAGAAGCCCCTGTAAGCACCAACCCCCACCAGCAAAACTTCATATTCAGTACCAGCAATTACGTTCAGTAGATTTCAACTTTTATATTGTGCATTTTTCCAGCCTATGGCTTTGGCTGCCTTTAGCATGCCCTGGTCTGGGTCTGATTCTAAACCCCAAATCAAGTCCGTTTAAGAGATCAGTGTGCGTTTCTCAAGAGCATCCTCTGCTTCAGGCACAGTGCTGTGGCCCAGTTATGGCCTGAGAAGGTCCCCCATCCTTGTGTGGCCATTCTAGCTGGGAGTACATACAGCTGTGTCAGGGAAGTGCCAAGGTGGTACCAAGGCAGTGCCAAGGCTTGAGGCATTGTGAAAACAGACAAGGGCCTTTGAACTCAGATAGGAAACAGGGGAAGGCTTCCTGGAGGTGGTGTGGCCATCTAACACTGTCTCCTCTTGCTCGTTGCACAGGGCCCTAGTCTCTACCTCACCCGCCCACTTTTTCACCTTTCCAGCTTCTCTTCTCACATTGTCTCTCCCACCCCTTTCTGCTCTGGCTCCTTTGGCTCTTCTGGCCTGGGGCAGCAGGTATGGCGGGGTGGCACAGGTTGGGATGCAGATGAAGCAGCCTGTCACAGAGGGTAGCAGTGAGGAATTGATGTCACAGTATATGTCTGGTGGGGTGATCGGTGCCTGGTGCTGTCGCCTAGCACACTGTTGCTCCTCCGGTGATGCTTACCAAGTACTATTAGGGTGAAGGATACCTCAAGGACTTGAGAGAGCCTTTGGAGAGATGAGTTCTTCTAGCCCAAGTTCCAGAATGACCACAATGCCACACGCCCTTCTTAGACTCAGCCTGTGGCCAGGAGCTTTTGCCACAGTCTGGCCACTCCTTCCTGTCTATCGTGTACCTGCCACAGCTTCTTGTCTCCCCAGTGAGACGGAATTGACTGCTCAAAACACCCTCTACCGATGACACCTTATTACGCACTGGTTAACCTCAGTCCTTTAGCTTGATCCTGTCTTAGAAGGCTGATCCAAAGGTTTCACGTGTCTGTGGGATCTGGGCCTAAAGCCACCCTAGACTCAGGTTATCAGCATGCAGAGTTGAGGATAACATCTTCTCTCCCTAGCCCCTTTACAGTCGTGATTGATTACTGATATCCCCAAATCATTCAAACAGACAAGAACTCCTTCTGCCAGTTTGCTTTATACCTTGAAACTCTTTGAGTATGTTGAAGGTGGTACCATAGCAGAGATTTGTGTCCCTTTCTTATCATGGTGACTTAGGAAAGGACCTGCCACCACACAGGAAGGGCAGCCATACAGAGGGATCCTGAGCTCGCTGAGCCTTTCTTTAGCAAGTTACAATCAAAGTGCCTTTCGAGACTTGATGCATAGGTGATTTGTGTGCGTGGTTTTGTAACAGGCCACCCGTTATCATCCTGGAGACCTCTCTTTGCTATGGCATTTTGCTAGCAGGAAGGTGGCATTAAAAATGACATCAAGGACTCCAAAGTACCTCAGGCAAAGACAGTGTGCTGAACAAATGTTAATGTTCAGGTGACAAGGGCACAGGGGCTTGTCATAGGGAGGGACCCACTTCTGCTTCTGTAGAAGTGGTTCCAATTGCTTTACGAGACTGGGAACTAAGCGCTTGCTTTGGCACAGGTTCTTACATGACTTGGAGCTTCTATCCACACATCGGAAGCCGTGCTAGGAACCCATGAGAACCCCACTTCCTGCAGAGTCACAACTCCTTAAGACATCCTTGCCAGCAGTGGGGGGGGGGGGGCTAAGGAGTAGCAGGCCGAAGTCCCTGGTGTGGATTATCCACTTACTAAGTAGGTCTTTCCTCCTACCCCTCTGCTTTGCTGTCTCTTCCCTTAGCCTATGCCTCTCTATCAAGGCAGAAATCTCACCATCAAAGGAACACTGGGAAGGCACTCTGGGAAAATCAGAGACAGGATTAAGTCAGAAATGCAGTATAATGAGGTGCCCCCACCTCACCCCCAGCAGACTTCAAAAGGTCAGTCAGGCTCTGGGGCCTCCTGTGAGGACCTCACAATCAAACTACTCCTTCACTGTTCCCTTCTGATCCAACTGTGCACATGCGTAAGCCGAAAAGGTGTTCTGGTGGGAGGAAAAGCCCCCTGCTCCCACCTCCGGGTGCTGCCTGCAGCAGTTGGGCTCCAGATCTCTCCTCACACTGGGATTTGATTTTCCAGAAAGGATGAGCCAAGTCCCTGGGGAAAGTGCTCCTGTCTCCCAGTATCCTTTTTTCCCAGTTCTCTGGCAGTTGAAACCCTGGTCCAGTGAAGGGAGATGGCACCGCTTCTGATGGTGATTATCCTAGAGGCTTTGGTCCTCAAGCATAGACACGCTTCTTGAGTGGTTTTTGCCTAGGCTCCAACCCCAGGAAGACGAACCCAAGGAGAGATGGGGCTGTTATAGCATATGCATCTCTCTTAGTAAGCATTGGTTTCTTTCTCTAGGCCCAAAATACTGTTGCTAGCTGAAATCTAGAGGATCCAAGCTAGGTGCTTGGAACCACACAACAGTTCATAGCCTGATCTGGGTTGTCAGCTTCTTTTATAAGTTTGCACCGCACTTGTTCACATATTATCTATGGCTAGTTTCATGCTACCATGGCAGAACAGAGCTGTGACAGAGACCCTAACATCTGCAGAAACAGGGGCATTGTTTCTCTGGCCCTTTACTGACTTACTGACTTCTGGTCTGTAGCATAAACCTGGAAGTCTCTTGTGTCCCTGCGTATAGCTGGCTTTGGCTCCACTGGGACAGCAGAGGCAGGGTCATGCAGGTAAAGCTCACTCATGCTGACACAGTAGTCCCTGCAGCCAAGTGTCTGCAGGGAGATGATATTGTTAATGTCGTGGTCCTTTCCATGGGTGTCCTTCACCTAGAAACTCAAAGGCTCCAGCAACGCCTTCAGAGAAGATGCCACAGCTTGCAAGCCATCACTGGCGTTTAAAGCAGAAGGCTTCTTGTCTCATAGAACCTAGATCTGACTTAGGGAAACTGAGGTCCAATGAAGAGAAAGTTCTCCTCCCAGGACACACAAGGAGCCCACGGCCATATTGACACAGGTCTCAGGTCTTCCAGGCCAAGGTACCAGAATCGTAATAGGCAGCCATATTGCTTTTGGTATGCCAGCAGTCCGTGGCCTTGGCACCCTTTAGGGAGCAGCAAGCGAGCGTGTGACTCAGCAGTTTCTCCCTCTAAAGAGCATGTTCCTTGTTAGTTCTTAAGTGCAGCTGATTGTGGGTGATTATTCACATAAATTACACCTGTCGCTCCCCTGCACAATGCGAGGCCTGGGTAATGTGATCTCCTTGAAAAAGGAACCTGTTTTGTTTTTCAAAGGGTGGATGATAAATTAGATATGAATGCAGGCTCGGGAGCCTTGCAGGCATTCTACTAAGGAATCCTTTATCTTACATATATTGGCTGAGCAACCTTTGCGGAAGTTTGTTAGGCCATGCTTAGAACTGGAACATAACCTTGAGGTTTAAGAGTTCCATGGTGTTTTTGCCAGGGCTACACAGAGAAAATAGTAGATATAAGCCCAGGTCTCTTTCCTTGAGGACTTTCCATAAGCCTCAACTGACTTACTGTGTAAGGAGTCAAAACATGACTTATGCTCCAAATGCAATCTAGCAGCTCACTGGAGATTGACTCACGCCTCATAGCAAGATGCAAGGGTATCTGGGTCCAGAACGCAGGAAAACTAGAATTCCCTCCTACGTTCAGGAATGAAATGTTTGTGGCTGATGTGATCTGGCAGAGACAGAAAGGAAAAAAGTCAGAGAATCCAAATGCATAATTGAAGGGTAGACATGCCTTGATTGGAAAGGAGATAGGGTCTTGCTGGCTCAGGCCCAGGCGCTCCCACCTCTTGGTGGATCTCATCATGCAGACACAAGGCGCATAGACTTCAAAGATCAGCTCTGGCCTCTGCTCTATGTGTATGACTCCCTTACTGCAAGGGTAACCTTGGCTGTATCCTCTCTAAGATTCACTTTTCTCATCCCTTAACCGAAAGCAGAAGCTCCCAGCAGGAGCAGTCTCATCCCTACTCCAGCCATCAAGGACATGGAACGAGATCTGGAGAGAGTTTGGGTTGTTACAGCAGAGTAATATCTATGTGGTTAGAGCCGGGGACGTTGTTAAATATCCCACCATTCACAGGGCAGCTCCTTACTACAACGGATTATAAAGCAGGACCAGTTAGACTGCTCAGCAGATGAGGTGGTTTACTGGCAAGCCTGAGGACCAGAGTTCAATCCCCGGGCCCCCATGGTGAGAGTGAATCAAAAATCGTACTCTGACCTCCACGCAAGCTGGTGGCTCATCTGTACTCCTCACACACATACCCATAAATAAATACAAAAACAGTTACCAAACAAAGAATTCTCACCTCGCCTCCAAATCAGAAATGCTGAGGCTGAAAACCCTACCCGACTTCAAGGAACTAGGTTCTGTCCATGATGGTATCTGCGCCATATAGTGCCAAGTCTGCACATGTTATACTCAAGGAACATCTGTGGGGCAAAGAACATATGAATGAATGGGAGAATAACTAAGTTTTACATATCTGTAAGAGTGCTAAGATTTCTTTTGTCAAATGAAACGTGGGTGCCCAGTGCCTAGCACTGGGCTCAGCACACAGTAGGGCCTCGAAGAATGGTAGCTCAGTCATGCCAAGAAATTCACCTGACTTTGCTTCATGCTCGTTTTAGAGAAGAATTCACTTGTTTTCATCCTTTGCCAAGATAATAGGCAGTCTGTGCAGGCAAAAAGCCCAGTGGGGCTTTTACAAATATTGGTTTACAAAAAGAATCTGTTTCATCTTGTGTTTTTCAGATAGGTAAGCCAAGGGCCACTTGGTTGTGCCTTCATTTCCCTTCCCTCTGGCAGACTTCTCCTAGGCAGGATTTTGTTTCTCTAAAATTATTGTTTCATTGCTTTGTTGTTCTGAAGAAACCTGTTGGTTAATATTAATGCATTTTATCTTGGGCCATTTCCTTCCGGTTCTCTTTTTTTCAATCTGCCATAATTTTGTGCATCCTTTCTAATATCCCAACTGCTGACAGGACCCTTTCATGTTCATATTACCCTCAAGCCTCAGGAAGTCTGTGGGCGGGCGAGCTACCTTCTCCATTCGACAGATAAGGAAACTGAGGCTCAGCAGATTAATTTCCAGGGAGTGAGTCAGGAGCCCCTGGCTGTTCCTTACAACTCCTCCTAGAATTTGGAAACTGGAGATGATTTGGGGACAGAGGTCGGAGAAAGGAGGGGACTTTCCAAAGCCCTCCAGAAAGTGGGGCTCTCCCTAGTTCCTCTCCCACCTGCCTGAAAATCCTTTGCAAAGGAATCTGTCCTGAATTCACTTAGGAGAGGGTCTGTGTTCTGCAGAGGTCGAGGGAAGATCCCTGGCTGGGCTCTCATTCTTCTGATCATTAAAGACTGTCAACCTCAGGTCCCCTCAGCAGAAGTGGGGGTGACACGGGCACTGTCATGATAGCTAAGAGAGATCAAGGAAATAAATGGCCTCTGGGAGCAGAGTTCCTATGAGAATTTCTCTACCCACCATCTCCTTCCTTTTCCTGACTCCCAAGCCTAGAGTTGGCCAATTGGTACTTCTGAGATGGTGAGTGACTCATGACATCATGATGAAAACAAATGTATTATATGTTATTATAAAATACATATAAAATATATATTATATTTTTTAAGACTCCATTACTCTCAGACTCTCCATGAAAGTCAGTAACATGTACAGTGTCTGCTATTCCTTTTACCACCTCTATGTGTTATCTAGATTGTTCTGTTTGTCTCACAGGTAATGCACTTGAAGCCCAGATTCTGGTTCAAGGTTACACAGCTAACCATAGACAAGGCCAGGACTGAACTCACCCTCCATGGATTAAACTACCCAAAGACCTTTATTGTGCACTAAATAACCAGGACAGTACTTCCTGACCACACCATACTCAGGTCAGAACTGTGGTCACCTAGATGGCGTCCTCCTGGGAGGCATAGACATGTGTGCTCTTGCTGGCCCACAGTGCCATCAGCTGTGTCAGCTAGTGTCCCTGGGAAGAGGATGACCTTGCTGCTTCCAGCTGAGAGCAGCTGATCAGCAGCAAGGGAGGGCAGGGAGGCTCCATCTGCACCCAGCAGCAGTACAAGTACCTCAATTATATGCCCAGCTTCTCTGAAGACCATTGCCTGAGCTGTCCCCTCAGGCTTCCTGAACTGCTGCTTGCCAGAATCCACTGTGTGGTACACTGTCCTGTTGGTTTATCTTCAGGGGTTTCCTGGGGACAAGGGTACTTGATGGCTTAGAGACCACACGGGCTGCTATCTCTAACAAACCTGTTGGGGCTTTCAGATCGCAAACACAACAGCTGCCTGCAACAAATATTGACTTTGGGTGCAAATTCTCTCACAGATGGCCACTCTTAAGAGAGCCTGACCCAGGCCTCGGAGCACATGCTGTGTAATTGGGTAACTGGAGTGTGGAATGAGGGGAGATGCCTCTTGAGCCCCAGATGGCCCTCAGCTACCGGGGCCCCAGCACCTTGAAGTTTTCATTTCGTTGGGTACAGAGCTGCAGGACCCCACAGACACCTGTGAAGGTTCCCTAGCGCTGCCCCAACAAAGCACTTTAAGCTGCATGACTTTCCATGTTGGTCCTACTTCGCTTTTCTATTGCTGGGATAAACACCCTAACTAAATGCAACTTGGGGAGGAAAAGTTTGTTTGGCTTACCAGTTACAGTTCATCGTTTAGAACATCCAAGGCAGGAACTAAAGCAGGGGCAGCTGCTTACTAGCTTGATCTCCTGGCTTGCTGGGCTATCTTCCTTATATAGAGCTGGCCCACCTGTCCAGGCATGACACAGCCCACAGTGGGTTAGGCCCTCTACAAATCAGCCGTCAAGAGAATGCCCCCATAGACATGCTCACAGGCCATCTGCTTCCCTCTTCCCAGGTATATCTAGGTCTGGGTCAAGTTGACAAAACCTGACTAACACACACACACTGCCAAAACATATTCCCTCATGCTTCTTGAGACCAGATTCCAATATAAAGGTTCTAGCATGGCTTTTTTCTTTGGAGGGTTCAGAGGAAGACCCTTCCTTGAATTCTTTGGTGTTCCATGACTTGTTCCATGACCTCATTGCAGTTAACTTATCTCTTGTGCCAGGAATGCTGTGTCCTGTGTGTCCGTCTTCCTCCTCTCTTCTACCTGCACCAGTTATTTAAGATTTGTCCTAATTCAGCATGACTATATTAAATTGTATATGTATGGCTACTTCTAAATAAAGTCACATCCCTAGGTTCATGGTCAGAAAACCTCAATGATTATTGAATTAGATAAGCAACTGGATGAACAAGCAAGTGAGAAAGTCAGCAGAAAGCAAAAAGTGATTGTCTACCACTGGCTCCATCGGGAGTATGCTGCGACACTCAAATGTATTAGCAAGATTTGACTCTGTCTCTCAGAGAATACAGTTCAACTCACACTGCTCAGGGGGTTGTTTGTCTCTTAGGGGGAGGCTATCTGGCCTCCCATCTCTTTGATTCAATCTCACTTTGGCCTGGATAGACCTTTCTAAACCACACATTTATCCACCTCTGCCCTAAAGGAAGCCTCCCACATCCATGATGCAGTCAAAAGGCTCTCCGTAGACTTGCCACCTTGGTTGTCTCTCCACCTTGTTTACAACATCAATGAGAAGACTCCCCTGTCCAGCTGTCTCTGGTCCGCATTACTCTGTATTGCTTCTGGCCTTTCTTTTTGTTGATCCTACCCTTAGAATGTTCCTTTCTTTCCTTTCCTTGGGGCTCCATCTTCTTAGCCCTTCCATCCCAGCCTGGGTATTTGGCCAAAGTCTTTTCTGATTCTCAGGCTACTTCTGAGAAGTGCCACCTGTTCTTTCTGCCCTCTGCCCCAGTTAGCTCATTTATCATACAGTATGGCAGTTTCTTGGGTATTCCTCTTTGGCCCCAATTTCTGCAAACCTCAAATATCAGGACCTTTGTATTACTGACTCCCCAACCTTACTTCACGGCTGGAAGAAAATAAATGCCTACTGTATTGAATGATCACTTGTATATAGGTGGAAAGGGTGGGGAAGAGAAGGATTTTTTAAAGTAGAAAGTAGAAATAACACTGTCCTAGCCGTCTTCTTAATTTGGGGCAAACTGGGGACTTTTCTGCTTCTCTGCTAATGTTCCCTATCATTCCAACTCAACCAGTGGCACACTCCCAGAAAATGTTATTCATAGATTACTCCAGGCCCTGGGGCTCGACTGGAATTGAGCACTGGCCAGTAAGGCAGTTACTAGAGTCTTGCTTTCCCATCAGGAATGTCCAGTACAGGCCACTCCGAAGACCTCAAGGCATAGCCTGTGGCCTCCTGAGTTTTCAGCTCCATTTCTTTTTTCAAGAGCTAAAACGCAGGCAACTTCAACTAATGCCTTGGGCTTCGGTGCATGTGTGGTGTGACTCTTTTGCATGATTGAATGCCCCAGCCCACTAAAGAATTAAAAGCTGTAATCCCTCCCTCTCTCTCTTTTTTCATTGTGTTTAGCCAAAACAAACTGTGAAAGAATGTAAAATAGATCATTTTGTTGGCACCTGTTCACAAGGGAGTCAGTGACTCGCTCACATTCACAGCTCAGAAATCAGATTCTGACTTCCCAAAAAACTTAGGCAAACTGCTCCTTCCTGTGGCTTAAATGCCTACAGATAATTAATTGAAGATTTCTTCCTGAGCTACCCGTCCTGTCCAGGTTTGTACCTGGCACAGAAATATCCTTGAAAGTTTGTCTGACAACTGGGACCATGAGCCTCCCCCTCCTCTGAAGCTTTGTGAAGCAAAGTGGCTCATGCCAACAGGAAGAACCCAAGAGAGAGCATCAGGCTGCCAACAGGCCTGGCTACTGGAGTACCCCAGGTGGGAGGCACAGAATTCACTGTTGGAAGGAAGCTTGGGCTTCCTCTGCCACTGTTCCTCCTGGCCCCTTTGGTGAACTCATTCTTTTCTACATGTTTCTTCATGAAGATGACAGGGTTCGTGCCCAGCTCATGTATATCCGAAGTATGAACACCCCAGGCTAGCTGGTCCTGATGGCCAGGTCTTTGTTCCTTATGGACAGTTCCAAGTCTTGAGGATTGCTGCTGACGCGACTTAGACGGCAGGTGGCAGGCTACAGATGAGCAGATACCTTAGATACTTTGTTTCGTTGCTCTGACAAAATGCCTGAGTAGAAGCCCACAAGGAAGAAAGGTTATATTGGCTTACGGTTGGCAGAATACAAGTCCATCATGGGGGGGGGCAGCAGGAGTGGGAGGCAGCTGGTCACTTCGTGTCCTTGTCAGGAAGCAGAGAACAGATGCTGCTGCTCAGCCCACTGTTTGCTTCTTGTTGTTCTTGCCGCCGTCCTGGACTCCAGCCCCCGAATGGTGTCACCACATTAGAGTAGGTCTTCTCCTTGCAGTTAGTCCCTGAGAGGTGTGTCTTCATGGGGACTCTAGAGTCTGTCAGGTTGACAGAGTTAGCCATTTTAGAAGGATTCATTTGTTTGTCCTCTCGCCTGAAGTGCTGAGAATTGCTGTCTTTATATGAGCGATGAGAAAGTGAAGGGGGCAGGGAAAGGGTAGTGACTTAGCCCTCAGCATTAAGATCGCCTGGGACATGGTAAACACTGAGTAAACAGTTGCTATCTCCAATAGACTCAACTCTCCTCAGTCTGTTTTTGGGAGGAACATTAGGAGCAGTGAGTGACACACACCCAGCCCATGCAACACTGCAGTCGAACAATAGCAGATGTATGATGTGTGCCCCCCCCATAAACAAGGGGTTGCTGGACAGACATTGGGATGGGAATGTGGGAAAGGGTTTGGCAGAAACCAGGAACCACAGTGAAGGAAGGTCCCCGAAGGAGTGATACTGAGACTGACCTCTATGGGAAAGCAGAGGGTGACTAGGTAAAAGGCCAGGGCCACAGTACTCAGGTCTGAAGGCACTGTGTACAAAGTACCAGTGGGCAGCACTCTCAACCCAGACAGGTGCTGCCCACTCTCAGGTCTGGCTTCAGAGAACACTGGCAATCAGCTGCACTGGACGGCAGGAGCTTTAAGGGTTACTCTTAAGATTCAGGCACCTGCTCTGCCATACTTCATCCAGACAGTTTCCATCTTAAATGCTGAGCCTGCCCTAGAATACAATAAGGAACCTTTTAGCTGGTTCATGTATCATGAAAATGCTCTTTCTCGTCTTTGCTCTTCAGAGTGACCAGTGACGAAAAGCTGTATAGAATCCCTCCCTCTCAGAGAACCCACACATCGAAGTGTCAAACACTTGCGATAGCAGTGAGAGAACAGGCCCAGGAGAGAGTCCCATTGTTAACTGCTCTGGTTACACTTGGAGCCTTGATGTCTCAGGACAATTAGAGTTCACTTAGCTTCCTGACCTGCAGTGAAGATGGAAGATGGAGGACTGCAGCCCTGGGTCCCTGCACTTTACGTGCGGACCTTCAAGGTCAGACTTCGTCATGGGACTTAAATGTAAATTCAAACCAGAGAGCATGTCTGCTTTTTGGCACTGTGAGAATATGACTGGCCTTAGAGTCTCTCCGAAATAACCTCTGCCTTTATCACACTCCTCATTCTTTGGAGGGGATGTCATCATTTCCCTTTTCAGTGGCCCACTGGGCAGTGGGATGCTAGCCTTTCCAGAGATGTCTGGAGCCATCGTTTTCTTTGTGCATTTCATATAGCTTTGTAGCCTATGGAAATCACAGAGCGTGTACTTACTGCAGAAATACCATTGTAGAACTCATACACTTGAGAATGTTATTTCTTGCTCCTCTCCATACCTGTAGCAAAGGATCTATAACACTGCCGGCTCCTCTAAAGCATTATTCAGTAATTACACAGTATTCTATAGTATTTTGGCCAGTTCTGCCTAGCAACATAAATACAGTGTAATGATGATGCATAGTATAGGAACCAGGATGGCATCTATAATGCCAGTGACCTCAACACTGTATCCCAGGAAGGCATCATTTTGTTTCTACTCCAGCAAAATTCCTTTTAGACGAAGTAGCTGTGTATTAAGCAGGCAGTTTATGCATGAGAAATCAGGCCCCACTAATGCCAGTGGGTTTTGTGCTGTTTTCCCCAAGCATTTTAAGGTTATCTATGAAGGGATAAGGGGGAGGAAGACAGGATTTGCATAAAGGGTGGAAGAGGGGAGTAATCCAGCAGCAGACATCCTGCTCATAGCTGGGGGAGGTTCTGGAGTGAAGCAACTCAAGCTTCGGAGCTACACTTTGTCTTTAAAGACGGACCCTCCCTTGGTAATCTTTTTAGCATTCAACTCCTTCAAAGATAACTTGGACTCCAAAGCCCCCATGCAGCCAGAAGACATATGGATATTCCATCAATTTTGTAGAAGCAATAGATTGGAATCCTCCAGATAGTTCATTCAATCTCAGGATGATAAACGATCAATCGTTGCATTCCTCCTAAATGAAATTAAGATGTTAAGATATATTGCTTGGGGCTTCTGCATGGGATTTCAAGAGTTGACTTTCCAACAGAAAATGTATTGCTTTGGATTCACTGGGAAATGGAGACACAGGATCTATGTTAAGGCAAAACATTTGACAGTTTGGAAGAACGCTTCAGACATGTTAATTTTTTTCATATTTAAAAATGATTAATTATCCAGAATACCAAGAAGCCAGAAGACCATAAAGCAGTCTTCCCAGGAAAGGCAGAGACCTACCTGTGTCTTGATCCTCTAGAGCAGAGGCTTTTAAAGGAAGCTCTAGGTGACCTTATGCTGGGACACTAGACTGACTGAAGCAGAGTCCTGGCAAAGCCCTGGAAACATAGAGAACTACGCAGTATTTTTCCGTAAGCACCGTCCGAAAACAGGGATCACGTGCTCCCAGCACACATGTGGAAAGCCCAAAGGCTGACTTCCTCCTCAGAAACTCTTCCCGTCTTCCTCGCAGATGAGTTCAGAGGCTGGAGGTGCTGCTTTAAGCACCATCCCACCACCCGTTACAGTGCCTTTTCCCCCCACTCTCAAAGTGCAAGGCTGACTACAAACGAAGGTGAATAGGAATGGGGCATTATCAAGCTTGATACTTAGCTTGGCTTTAGCTAATTAAGCACATGCTCCCTATAATGATTTGCTTAAAACCATGGCTGGCTTGCCAGTAGGTGCGAGTTGTGTGAAGTCAGAGCTGTTTTAGCATGGCTCCTTTAGAATGGAAAGAGAAAAGGGAAGCCCACCACCTTTGAGAAAGCTAGGACTCCCACAGCGGCATGGGAGGAAAGGAAAAGGGAGAGAAGGAACGGAAAGGGGGCGCGGGTCAGCTTTTGTGCTTTTCATAAGCACAGCTCACAGACAATATAAAATCTAGACTGAGGCTGCTGATGCAGTTCATTGCACCTTCCACTCTGCACACCAGGAGCGAGGTAGCGTTTGTCCTGTTCCTGTAATTGTTGAAAGGTGAGGATTATTAGTCTTAGAGACTCTGAATACCCTTAAAGCCTGGGCCCCCTGGCTGGTTACTGGCCTGTATTTGTTTCTCTTTTCCTTCCCACCTACCCAAGAGCTTCTCCTCCCAAAGGGAGGGCTACTTCCTTTTGTTGGAGGAATCTCTTGGTGGTTGCTTAGAAAACACAAAGCAATTTGCAGTAAATGGAAATCAAAGCCCAATTAATTAAATGCGAAACTTCTATCTGCCAAAAGTGAACTGTTTGTAAAATGAACTTCACAATGGTGACAAGGATGGCTGTGGCCACGGTGGTGGGGTTGCCTGCCTTCAGCTGGCCATCACTGGCGGCATGCAGGGGCATTTAGAAATTAAACTGAACCAGATTGAACTTACTGCATTACCTATTGCCACATTGGCACACTAATGGGCTTAGTGACCACAGCCTATCCAGACCAGAGCAGGTCAACAGCCAAAGGACCAACCTCAGGGGCTGTTTGTGCTCTGCCCACATTGTTAGAGCTTCATACTTTGCAACTGGTTGTCCTGCTTCTTTGACATCTCCCCTGCCACATCTTAAAGAGTATAGCACCCTTCCCAGGCTCTGTCGCATGGCCACCGAGCCCTGGGAGGGGTGTACTGATGCAGACACAGTCTGCATCTCATGTGTTGGGGTTCTTTCTTCTTCTTGCTTTAGCTAGTCACTTGTAAAGTATGTTCCAGAAATGGCCCAACTCAAAGCAAATGCAAAGAGCCTCTTCATTCCCTGTTCGTCTCGAAAGGTGGGGTTTTCTCCACTCTCTCCTTCAGTGAGGAAGCATGGTACAGAGGGTTTGCACCTTCAAACGTTTCCTTTGCGTGGAAGCCTAGCCTTTCACCCTGCCTGAGAAACAAGGCTTCTTCACCTCAGGGCAACTCAGTCAAGGGCAGGATTGCAAGATGCTGGTGAGGAAGAGGTTAAATTGCTCAAAAGGCTGGCTCTGTGGTTTCCTGCCCATGCTTGTTCTGGCCTAAGGCAGTGCTTGGTAGTTTGGGGAGGGGGGAAAGGGAGGTCTTGCCTGGACCCAGGTGGCCGACAGGCAAACCATGTTATTAAGAAGCAGGGATAGCAAAACCTTGATCTTCAAACGAGACCCCTAATTAGTCACCAGCCCAAGAGTAAATGGCATTCCACCTCAGCAAGGCTGGAAGGGTGCCTTCAAATCCCAGAGACTAATTACTGTCAGGGGCTCCTTGAGGATCCTGCTGGAAAACACTTGTCATTTGAGCCACTTCTGGTCGGTAAACGTAAGCTATCAAACTGTTCCTTCATATTTCAGATTCTCCAAAATGCTTCTCCAGCCCTCTTACTTGGAGGGAACATCTCTTTGCTGAACACGACACCCTTCTTAGTATCCAGTTTCTGGAAAGGTCTCTCTTATGTACGTACATATGACAAGTTGATCCTAACACAGAATTCTTATAAGGGAGTTAGAACATGTATTACTTTTTTCTCTTCTGACTTTGAAAAACTCAATCTCAAGAACAAGCCTGTGCTGGAGAGAGTGGGGATTTATCCTGGAGAGTGAGTCTTCAATTTCAGAGTCTGTTGAGGGACCCTATATTGTGTCTTTATAGTTATGTATTTTTCGTCAAGTGTGAAACCCTCTATTCTCTTCCCACCCACCTCTGTCTCTCCCCTTCTCTCTCTCTCTCTCTCTCTCTTTGTGTGTGTGTGTTTTTTATCTTTAAAGGGGTCTTCCCAAACGGCATGAACTTTGAAGCATACACACTGAAACTGGCTTTGCGTTATTCTGGTTGTTTTGTTTTTCCTTTTGAATCTCATGTTCTTGCCTCTTTTGGAGGTAAGTACCTTCTGCTCACTCTTGTCTCCTGGTCCCACTTGACACTTGTAAATGGAGAAACAGACTCATCCAGGCCACACACAGAATTCTAGGTTTTCTCTAAATTCACACTTGAACTGGGAGAATGGTTTAAAAGCTTGGGACCAAGAGATCCTGGCTCTGTCCCCTTTGAGGGCAGCCCAGGTTACACCAAGCACAGAGGACCAAAAAAGCCAAACAGGAGAGGCCTGGGTGTTCTACTCACATGGGCTTATTCCAGCGTCTTCTGAGAATTGGGATCCGGTTGCTGGGATGCTCATTCAGAAACAAGAATACTCCAGTCAGACTTTCTGAAGGTGACTGAGTAAGCCTAAATTTTAATTCAGTTTTAAGATCCACAAGTAAACTTCAGTGGGCCCCAAAATGACATGTTTTAAGTTAACACCCTTAGTAAGCTGTGTTATAGGGTCACATGTCGTCGAATGGCCCATGGCCACTTTCTCCTGAAGCTCAGCTTTGGAACTATTCTGAACCAGCCAAGGAGCAGCCATTACTCAGCAGTAATGCCTTGGTTGTGAATAGGCTTGGGTGGGACAGGAAGACAGGAGGTCTGTACACAGGCTTAGGGTATTTGCACATAGGATTCCATCCCCTGTGATGAAAGCATATGGTTCCCCCTCTGTGAGTAACTTAACAGCTTCCTGTAAGTAGGAGGGTGCGGAAGTGTGGCCCCACCTGAGTGGACTTCTGCAGGATTCCCCAGGGTAGGTTCCCTTCTCTTCAGAGCATGGGAATTCTGTTTGCTGAATCAGCTCTCATCTCCAGTATGGTCGGCAGTGCCCTCTCCCTCCCCCAAAGACTCCCAAAGCATTATTTTAACCTGTGCATTCTCCTGATTGGAGATGTTAGAAAATCCATGCCAAATTGTGGGTTGTTTCAACTAGTCCAGAAAAGAAGGGCTCACATCAGTTTTGACAACAAACAAAACGAGTTTTTGTTCTATCATTTCTGTTTAAGAGAGTCCAGTTTCAAACTGAACACAATGTGTGGTTATTCTGTCGGCGATTTATATAGCCACAGGGGCGCCACACTTACACTGCATACATCATTGTATTTTTGAAATGTACTTAATGAACTTTTTTTTTCTTTTCTAGTAACTACTTCATTGCCTTAAATGAATGCATTCCAATAGAATTTGTAACAAATGGCCACTCTGTGTTTGCGTTAATGCCAAACACGTTTAACAAATTTTTAACAAGGAACCCTGGCGAAATGCCAAGCTCCTAGAGGGACACTAGAGGAATGCCATAAATTTAAACTAGATTTTACCTTCTCACTCAGCTCAGCAAGTGTCTTAGGTGCCTTGCTCTCTCAGCACAGCGGCCTGTCTACTTCATGTCAGATAGCTGTACATTTTCATTATGTTTGGTGCTCAGGTTATACCGACTTCCAGGGACTTTTAAGCTCAGGCAGCTGTATCTCAAATAATATGAAGTAGTGTAGAAATAAATCTTTATTTCTGCAAAAGTTTTTCATATCTCCTTTGGGTTGGTAACTGTATGTATGCACATATGTATTTCTATGTTTAAAATCCACAGACAGCCAATTTGTTCGTAACAGCTATTTAAACCAAGAGGTCTCACCTGGCGGTAGCTGTGCTCTTCCTTGAGATAGCTGGTAATACCTGGAGTCTTTTCATTGTCACGACCAGGAGTGAGGATATGCTATTGGCATCTTAGTGACATAGGTCGGGGAGACTGGAGGCCATCATCCATTGAGGTCAGGGCCTGACAGCAAAGAACTTTCAACCACAATTGTCCATATGTTTGAGGCTGAGGAGCCCCGGACTAGAGTCCTTCAAAAGTGGGCCGTCCAAGGACCTGGTTTTTGTTGTTGTTGTTGTTTGTTTGTTTGTTTTTAAGAAAAAACAAATTACAACAAAACACTCATTACTCCTCAACCAGTGTGTCAAAGATTAGATGGAGCTCCTCCCACCTGTGCTGATGGGGGACTTTGGTGTTTTCCTGCCCCTGCCTTCTGTTTTAGTGAAGGAGTAATTCAGTCCACAATACTTAGACCCCAAATATAAACCAAGGTGGTATCAGAGCTTGCTGGTAGCCATGGAAGTGTGTGTGCATGGCCAGATGATACATAGCAGGAGCGCCCCTGAGATAAGGTCATTGCTGGGTGTCAGGAGTGGTCCAAGGCAAGGCTAATATTGTGGCAGGGTGTTGTCCGCTAGATTTCGGGGAATGAAGCCTCATGTTGCAATGGCTAGGCGGTTTTCAACTTGTATACTAAACAAGAAGACAAAAGTTGGTCCCATTAAAGTATTAAAATAAAGCTTTGTGAAACAGAGTATTCTGTGTTTAGAGGTTGTTTGCAAGAGAAAGATATGAGTTAAATACTATCAGTGTTAGAGCTCACGCAAGTTGGAGAAGTGAAAGATAAGAGACAAAGACCGAGGTTTAAGAAATTCTGACCTAAGAAGAAAAAAAGGACTGAAGAGTCAAAAAGGAGTAGGTTCAAAGGAGGCAAAGGAGGGAATGTGATTCAAACACTCAGTTCTCACGGAAGCGGAGGGGCTACTACCCAAGCAAGTGGATGTGTGGTACCCTACGACTTGTTTGAGATAATTAATGAGGAGATGCTGGGCAGACAGCCTGCTCCAAATATGAGCCATTAATACTCCTGACCACAATAATAATTACAAAAATAAATCCTAAGGAATTCACAGCCCCGTGTGAGGCCGTTTCCAGGTATAGGTTGCATATCAGTCTGAAGCCCTTCCTTTAAAATATGGGTGAGTCGCATCCAGCGGAAAGAGGGCAGAGATGAAAGGCAGAGCCCTCCTCTGCCGCCTCCTGCAGCTCTTCATCCCAACAGCCTCAGCCTCGGGCTGGCCTTCCAGCCCTACCCCCACCCTTCCAGCCCTGCAGTGTTACTCCGAAGTGTTACATTTTATTGCCCTGTGAGCTGTAGGAGGCCAAGGTAAAATGCTGCTCTCCACTCATATTTTTGAATTATGGCTTCAAGGTGGTTGCTCCTATCAAGAAAATTAAATGATTTAACACAATTTGTTGCCACTTTGATCACAACAATAATAAATAAATCTTCATGAAGAAAACAGGAAACTCAATCCATCCCATTTTAAAAGATGTTAAGTTATAACACAGACGTAGTTATATGTTTTATTATTATTATTATTTTAGCAGAAATGACTGTATTGGGCTTTCCTGTGCATAGTTGCTCAGAGGAGCTGTTCTATAGGATGCCCCAGGCCCTGAAGGAGCCCTCTCCTCCTCCATGGTTAATTAGTCTATCAGGGGCTGGCCTTTTATGTGGGCACCATGTGCAATATGTTAGGGGCATCCGTGGCTGTTGTGAATGGGTGTCTGTTTTTGTACCTGGGGCACACTGCACACATTTGGGACGCACATGGAACGGAGTGGACATTAACCCAGATGTCAAAAATAGCCTGCGTTTTACTACTGTTATTAAACAGTTTCCCCTTTAACCCCTCTGTGTTTACCAAAGACCCCTTTCTCCCAGCCCGTTTCTGCAAATCACCGATGAAGGGGCAGAGAAGAAAGCCATAACCAGGCAGGTGCCTTTATTCCAAAGAAAAACAGTCTGAAGGCACATTTATAGCTGGCTCTCCTGGGGGTGAATGTCCTGGGCCAGAATCTCCCTGTTGGGGTACATTGTCCCCCGTCCCGCTTGCACCCTAGGCTGCAGTGACACCAGTAGGGGTTTTTCTTCCCATAAAAGAACTAGCTTTACATCCACTGTGACAGCAGTCCCACATTCTTCAGTTTAAAATCTCCAAAAAGTGCAAAAAAAAATCTCAGAAAAATGTAAATACCTCCATGATAAAACATCATCAATATTCGGCTGTACATACATTTGCAGATGTTTATAATTGCTTGTCTGGGTGCAGACATGAGATCAAACTGTATAAATAAGTCTATCTGCTTTTTTTCCCCTCCTCCAGCAGGAACCTTTAGGCCTCCTTCCCCATCCAAAGTCAGAGATACTGTTTCTTGGTTATTTATAATTAGTCGATCAAATGTATCCTTCCTGATCACAGGTGTTTGTCTCCTTCAGGGCACAGAGATTTAAAACCTCCTTCAGGTGTCAGTTCGTATGTCTGTGTATAGTCTGTTTCCCCATGAGAGTATAGACTAAGTGAGGACATGGACTTTGTCCCTGCCCTTTACTGTGACTGTTACCAACACCAGGCACATTGCTTGTGCAGAGTGCTGGTTTTCTGTTCCTCCGAAGTGATTCCTTCAAACACAGCATCTTACAAGCAACACCCATCTATTACCCCACAGGTCCCCCTTACAGCCTATATAGAAAGTAAGGATGAGAGAGAGAGAGAGAGCAAAAAAAAAAAAAACAGCACATGGCCAAAATGTCAGGGTTATATAGGAGTGAGAGACTGAGAGGGGGCAGGGACGTGAGCTGGGGAAGCTTTGGGTGAGGGTGGGGTGAGAAGAGCTGAGAGGAGCCAAGGTATTGGCACAGACTCTGTAACAGGTTTTCCTGGCGCTGAGAGAGCCTGGGGGCCAGTGTAAGCTTTGGTATGCTAATAGACTCCTGAGGGAAGCCCAGAAGGTCTGTGCAGGGTTTCCTACCACACAAGTCTAGGCAGACCTTAGAGGATTTGAATGGGAAGGCTCCTGGAGCCATGGGCTCCAAGTTCTTTTTCGATTACTGCCGATTCGACTTGCTCATGGGTATAGAACTGAGGGTCTTACTACTCTCTGGTTGGCAGTTGTGTTGTGGAGAGGCTTGTTACCCAAAGCAGCGGTTCTCAACCTGTGAGTGGTGACTCCTTTGTGGGGGAGGAGGCACATCAAACAGCGCTTTTAAGGGAGTTGAGTATCAGATATTTACATTATGATTCATAACAGTAGGAAAATTACAGTTACGAAGTAGCCATGAAATAGTTTTATGTTGGGGGGGAGGGTCACCACAACACAGGGACCAGTATTAAGGGTACACACAGCATTGGGAAGGTTGAGAACCAACCACTGTCCTAAAGGATGTTGTCCTCCCTCACCCCTGAGGAGTGACACTCCTGTGTCCCCACAGCTTTCACACTGGGCTTTCTCTTTAGTAATGATGGCAGGAGAAAGACATCTGCTAGAGAAGGCCCCGTCCTTAAGCTAAATCTGTTTGGGCAAACTTCCTTTATATTAATTTAAAACAAACTGGATAGTAGCTCTAATTGGGTTGATTAATATAATTATGGTCTGCTGTAGTTCACTCTAACAGTCAGGGGTTGGAGTTGGAGTTGGGGTAGAAAGGCTTGTTCCAAGGGAGGCTGGGTAGGGAGGAGATTTCAGGACCCTGTCTACTCTAATCACACCGTCACATTTGTTCCAGGAACTATACAGACTCAGGGGATGCTGGGTGAGCAAGGGGCAGTCTGCCCTTGCCCTCACCAAACTGGGCTATAGGTTTCACTGGAAACAGAACGGAGAGTCACCTCTGTAGCGTGCGTTTCCAAGCGCTCACATGTTCCATGTGTAAGAAACAGGTAGAATTTAGTGCAATGGGTTTTATTGGATTCAATACATCCAAAGTATTTTGACGTGAAGTCAGTATTAAAAATTGTTCCTGAGATAGTGTACATTCTTTTTTCCATTTTAAATCTTCAAAATCTGGTGTGCACTTCACACTTTAAGTGTGTTTCAAGAGTGTTTTGAGTGTTCGGTGGCCACATATGGTCAGCAGCTACCATAGTGGGTAGGGCAAGTCTAGACAAGTCACAAGAGAAGGACCATATGGGAGACTTCCTGGATGGCACACTACCTCAGCTGAGAATGAGGAGATCGATCTGATGGAGAAATGACCGGAATATATGTGGACAAATAACGACTTAGGAGATGAACCATGTTGTGATGCCGGAGAGTACAGCGTGGGGAGAAGTAAAGAGCATGCAAAGGCTAAAGGCGACCGTGCCAGCCTGGCCAAGGTTCATAGGTCCTCCATCCCTAAGTGCTGCAGGGTTACAGAGAGTTATGAACAAGGGCGGCACGCTCTAAACAACTGTGCATTGGAGTGGCCATAACCATCACAGCAGAGATGTCTGCAGCCCCAGAAGACAGAGCTGGGTCTTCCTTGCAAGAGAATACTGGAGAGGTTTAGGCATACTTGTGAGGGAGATCAGCCAAGCTGGGAACCACTTTACAGTGTGTAGGGTCCCTGGTTGCCATTGCGGGGAGGCTGGATCCCGTTTTTTAAATGTTTTAAAAGTCCCTTCTTGCTTGCCCCTCAAGGAGTGATGCTCTCCGTTGGAACTGCTGGCAACGTCCCGTCGGGGTTGGTTTGGTTTGACTTTTCAGCTTCAGGTGCATCTGAGCCTCTTGGTGAAAAAACTGTTTCATTGAAGGGTGGCAACACTTTTTTAAAAATCATTTTATTTGCATGGTAGACTGTTAAAGTTTATGGCTACATCCATGGAAGTTACCTGTTGTCTTTCCACTGAAAAAAATTAAGAAGTGTCGGGCTGGAGAGATGGCTCAGTGGTTAAGAGCATGGCCTGCTCATCTAAAGGTCCTGAGTTCAATTCCCAGCAACCACATGGTGGTTCACAACCATCTGTAATGAGATCTGTTTCCCTCTTCTGGCCTGCAGGCATGCATGTAGGCAGAATACTATATACACAATAAATAAATAAATCTTTAAAAAAAAATAAGAAGTGTCATAGGACCTAAAAGAGGTAGCTGATGTAAGGGCTCTGAGGGTCCTCACTAAATGTGTGACGGGCATTGCTACTTATTTGTTCTCTTGTTTGTAGCTTTAAAAAAAATGACATTTTAAGGTCAGTATTTAAACCATCAGGGATTTTTGAGAGCTCTCTTGCCTGAAGATAAGGATTGCCTTTCCGACAGCAGTACACTGTGATCATGAGAGAGACCTGTGTTCTGCTCTATGATCTGGTGGCCAGCTAGAAACTCATCTCAAAACTGAATAAACATTTGTCCTCTGCTGCTTTATTTTGGGAAAATATCAGAGACATTGGACATCGACCATAATTATTTTTCATTTAGTTCCCCATCTGCAAAGGAAACAACCTGTGCGTTTTAATACTGCTGCATGTGCCCCTTTCCCGCCTCATCACAGGCCTTTTAATATATCGGTTAGCCCTTTAAAGGGATGATTAAGGAATGCTTAGCACACAAAAGAATGAGAGCTATGCACAGCTCATGAAGCAGAAAGCGTGCTCAGACTTACAATTTTCATACAAAGTTTGCAGAGATTTTATGTGCCAGAGTGAGTAACATGACCCGCATTAGAAACTCCCTAAATTTCTGGCTCTGCAGAAGTCATTCTTTGCCCTGAATCGAGTTTTTTAACCAGAAGATTACCCCAAACTCCTCAAAGTATGAGTTTGCTGAGTCCATCTAAGCCATATGTTCCATGAACACTGCTTAAGGATGTCCTGAGGTAGACGCAGAGATCTTTGACTTTCTCATCAGCCAGTAGGACTCGAGTGTAGCTGTGGATTAACAGCCAAGTCAGACATCCAAGGGTCGGTATAAAAAGTGAGCTAGAAGGCAGGACCTGGTGGGTGTGCTTGCATTCCCAGCGCTCGGGAGGCTGAGGCGAGAGGATCGGCGATCATGAATTCAATGTCAGAATACTTAACAAGACCCTGTCTCAAAAAGTAAAATGAAACAAAATGTGTGTGCGTGGGCACGTGTGCATATGTGTGTGCGTGTGTATGTGTGTGTGTGTGTGTGTGTGTGTGTGTGTGTACACCGTCCCTTCCCTGCCACAGTCTCCAGATAGCCACATTACGTCCGTATGTTGGAAACACCCAGCATTCCAAGGGTCTCTGAGTGGCAGTGCATGGAACACGTGGTTGAGCATTAGCGGAGAAGCCAGGCGCGGCTGCAACTCCAGTGTGGTGTGGTGTGTACCTCACATTTTGCTTATCCACTCCTTTGTTGACAGGCACTTGGTGCTGCAGTGAATAATGACACTTGGAGCGCTTGTGTTCAAGAATCTGTTTGCGTCCAGGTTTTCAGTTCTTTGGCGTGTACACATGAATGGAATTGCCAGCTCCAACAGTCACTTGTCATTGCTCTCACATGGCTTACAGGTCTTTGAAAATGTTGCTATCACCCTTGTAATAAGTTAAGTGAGTGCTAACGATTTTGGCGTATTGATGGCCTTTCACATTCTAATCTTTTAGTTGAGGTTTTTTTTTTTTAAAGTAAAACCATAGTCATTGTAAAAGGCAAACATGCAAAGAAAAAAAGTGACATGCAGTTTGATCATGCCACAATGACCCATAGGAGAATCTGACACATCCGTTCCCCTTCCTTTTCTCTGTGGTTATCAGCAATGTGTGCACAGTACTGGACATGGTTTGAAGGGCCTTTTCTCAAGGCCCTTGGTGGGACCCAATTTAACTTCCTGTTCTGTTTGTCCTTCTCTGCTCCTGTTCCATTCTCACCTGACCTGAACCAAAGGGAGTGGCCATGGCTGGGTCGGGGAAGGGGAGGGGAGGCTCTGCCACACATGGCAGACAGTACCACCAGTGTCCTTCCCCGTTAAATCATGTGCTTTCTCGTTGCAGCTGTCAGAAAGGTTGGCTAAAGGGAAAGCTCGGCACTGCAGCCATAGCCTCGTAATCTACTACAGCGTGGCTCTCTCCATTGCTCACCACCAGCCTCAGCGGCAGGTCGGGACCGAAGGGGGATTCTCACCTTCGCTTTCCTGCGTGATCCTGGTCACCTCATCCCTCCTGCATTTGAGTGTATGGAAAAGAAAGAGTATGAAGGAGGAGAAAGATGACAGTCCTTTCATTTTCTGTCAGGATTTGGACCTTTACAGTGTGACCGTCCCTGCTGAAAGCCACGTGGTGAGCGTTTTATTTCTGCTGCTTTGCCTCCTGGATACACTGGCACCGCACGAGATTCAAAATGTGGATTCAGGGGCTGTTGGACAGCTCGCCCCATCTCCCATTATCCTGCTGGTCGGTCTAAGTGGTCCCAACACATCAGATTACCGTGCAGTCCGTGCTGTGGATGAGTGCCGCTGGTGGCATTTATACACCACGGTGCGTGGAGTGTTTGACGAGGAAACCAAAAGACCAAAAATTGAGAGCCCTCCTCTATTTCTTTAATCTGTCAGTCAAAGAACCACATTTCGATGGTGTTATCAGTTGTTACCTCTGGGCCAGGTTGGAAATGGAATCAATTTTTTAAACCACTAATAACTTGCCAAGAAATCGCCTTAAGAGAACATGGTGTGTGTCTCTGACAGTGCGTGGCACATCTAAATTGGTCACTCATAATTTTATTGTCCTGTTCATGTGCAAGAGAGTGACAAAAGCCTGAGGCGTCTGCGTGTGGCTACTCCACCTGCGCCTTGACCCCCACGGCTGGCGCCTGAGCCGGTCTCAGGCTCTTCTCCTCCTCACACATGCAGGTCTCCATGGAGAAGCTGAGAGATTCATTCATGTTTCAAGATCCAAATGCTGTGCAAGCAGTGAGTGTGAGCTCGGGTCTTCTGTACATGAAGGGTCATTTCTCACTGTTTTTTTTTTCCTTAAGAAAATGTCTCTAATGTGGACTCCAAAGCATTTTCAGCATCAAACATGCAAGCATTGATGAATGAAGAACAATCACAAAAGTTGTGTGTCTGTAAATAGCATCGCACAGGCTGTCTGTGGATAAGGTAGAGTCTTTATCTAAAGCACATGCCAGAGAAAGAGACCGCATTCCGAGGTCTTCTACATACAATGACAAGGTACTTAGGAGATTTCTACTCCTGCTGCTTCCTCTGAAGATAAAAAATGATTAGTCATTACAACTTCATAAAAACACACACAACTGAGCCTGGCAAATGTGCAGCTCTTGTATTGACCCATTCTTGTCAAGGGGAGGAACCCTCCTTCCTGCATTCCTAAAGGACAAACAGTGAATTTAAGCATGAGTGGCCTTAATAAATACAATTGTCTTTCTTTGCTGCTGTGGAAAGGGTTCTAAGCAGAAGTTGCTGAAATCTTGCATTGAATCAAATCATTATTACTTTCCAAAATGTTGGTGCAATTAACTCTGGACCTCTCTCATGAGCCATAGAGATAGAAGACAAACCCCTTGTTTGCTGGGGAAAGGAAACTGTTCCTGAACTGCACCCTTTATTCCTGGTGCATCAGGAGTAATATATTCAAGCAGGTTTCCTGCTGTGGGTTTCGTTCTTGTCGGTAAATTGTGAACTATGTAAAGCTTACATGTTAACATAAATGATCCAAATACATTCGTGTTTAAAAAGTTTGACCTTTAACAATCAAAAGGATGTAGGTCGTTGTTGGAGAAGGGAGCAGAGTTCTTTGCAAGTTTATTTAGTATTTTTTGGTGGAATGTGGCAATGAAAGCCCAAGCCACAGACTGGTCCCCAGGTATGGTTTGGGTATCCTCAGAGAAGTCCTCACAGCCTACCACCAGGTCATGACTTGAACTCTGCAACTAAATACTTGAAATAGGAAGTAGGAGAACCAGGATGGTAAATGGGGTCCTTGAAGTAGCACACAAAGCAATCAACCATGTGTATTTACCTATTTCTACATTTGTGCCAATTTTGTCACAGCTATTGTTTGGGGGATCTTTTTTTGGCCCCACTTTTGTTGGTTGGAAGTATTATTGATCTTACATTCATGCGAATGTATCATTTGGTCCCTAGAAAAATGAATTCCATCTAACACAACATCTTTTCCCATTTTCTGTAATATTCTCTGATGTTTGGGGGTTACAAAAGAAACCCCTTTTCACACATTGAAAATAGTGTCTGGGTTTACAACAAACACTGTGATGTTCGGAAGGTATTTCCTTTCTGCAACCTTTAGCAGGTTCCCTTCTAATCCAGTATAATTGAAACTAAACAAAAACAAGGTTGTGCTAACCCTTAGGAGAAGTTGGTTTAAGTCTTACCTTGTGCAAGAGCAGGCTTGTATTTATAACCCCTTTTGATTTCTATATACAGTCTCGATTTTGTATTTAATGATTTTGTGTATTCAGTATGCACCTTCACAGTGTGTCAACTTTCCTTTGAAAGTGGATTTTACTTTTTAAACAGTGTTTATGATGAGACCTCAAATGTATTGATATAAGCTCTCTCTGCCGTGTTTTTGTGTAGAGTGCATTTGGATGCTGCCAGGGGTCCATGTATCTAGCTCCCTGAGACCCTTGTTTGATAGTGCTTCTTGTAATATTTCTTCAAGTGAGTGGCATGTGGGTTGTGATATTGACCATGTGATTATGGACATCGATATGAAAAATAAATAATAAATAAATAAAATTAAGGAACCCTCGAAACTACCAATGGGCATGTATTAGCCAGTCATTGTAACCTCATGTCTAGTAGAAATACCATGTGCAAGGTATGTACAGCTCATAACTTTGTTATCATGTGTATGAGGAGTACTTTGTGCTGATTGTCTTATTTATATTCATCAAATAAACCTTGTTTCTTTCCGAAGTGACTGCATTCTGTCTTTTACAAATATGCTGTGTGACTATCTCTAATGCTTTGGGGGCCATTGGTTACATTTGAAGAAACATGTAGGCCAAAGAGGAAAGGGGGGGAGGAAGAAGGGGAGAAGAAAAGTTACTGTCTTTATTAACTGGAAAGGCCAAGATGGAAACCTGCCTTGATGGACAGCTGGCCATGCAGTTCAGATCAGCAAGTTAGGTCGTGGGCCATGCCTCCTCCCCTCTCCGTTCCCTTCTTTTCACACACACCGTCCATTTCCCCTTTCTTCCCTCTTTCTTCTCCCTCCCACCCCTTTCCTTCTTCGCATTCCTCATTGTGCTGGTGGCTTTAGTCTGTGCGGGCTCTCTGCTTGGTAACAAAGATCTTTCTGAGCATTTGAAGCATTCAGAGAAGAGACCTTTTCCTTTTCAGTATCCACAAATGTCCCCAAAAGGGACAAGACACCTTAGCTCTGTTTCGATTTTGAATCCTTCCTTTTTGTGGGAGCTGAGAGGATGAGGCTATGTGGTTGACCGCCTCATTGCCTGTGGGAGGGAAGGTTCCTATGGGAAAATCATGGATGCCATCTGAGGAAAGAGAGATGGGAAACTCAGGCAGGAAGAATTGTGATCGGATGTCCATGGTCACCCGTGTGTGCACTCATTGGCCCTTGCAGCCTGAGTTAGATGATAGACAACACCCCTCACAGTGTTGGCGTCTTGCTCCGTGTCCGTTTGAAGACTACAGAACCAGGTCCAGCTTTCCGTAAAACTCTGAATTACGTTAGTACCACGGAATTTCCAGTTCTTACCCAGAACAAAACCGTTGAGTGGTCGCTAGAAACTGTGTTTTACCAGATGGGGAAACTGAGGTCCAGGATAAGCAACTGATCTAGGCGGATGTCCCAGCTGATCCTTGACAACAAGAAAAATATCATTCGGCCTCAGTACTTTGGGCTTATGGGGTTGACTTTTCTGACAGTCAAGTACACTGGGGCCTTGTTTGTCCTTTCCATTTTATTCTCTTTTTGTAGAAAGAGAGCTCTGTCAGGGAAGAATTTCTCACATCATAGGCCTGCTGAAGCACTTTTCAGGACTGTTCATGTCAACTCAGCTGGCCAGATGGAAGCCCTACTTTGTAACCAACAAAGCCAACCCCTGGGTGAGACAAACAGCAGGCCCACATGTTGTTGGACCGGTTGGTAACTACAGAGCTCCCTGGGGCCTCACAGGTGAGACGTGGGTACCCTTGTGGTTTGGGTCTCCAACTCTCCCACAACTGCCTCTACTGTCTGTGAATTGCTCTTCCAGAAGACCAGAGAAGACAGCCTAATCCTGGATCTAGAACTGCAGCCCTACTGATGAGAAGGAAACATAAGTAGTAAGTCATTGACCTGACCTGAGGATTTGCCAGCATCAGGACGGTGAACTGATGATGTCGGAGCACCTATTCGCATCCACCCTGGCAATGGCTCTGTAGTAAGCACTGCCGTGACCCACATTCACGTAACTACCAGACGTGAAATCATGGGGATGACCAGATGTAGTCCATGCAGGGCCCTTACTTGTGTCATAGTGTGCTAAGTGCTATGGGTCTGTGAACTTTCCTTCACCACAATCCCATAATGCAGGTGCTTTTAGGAAGCCCTCACAGATATCCAGTGGTGGAATGAAGCATAAATCTGTATTTATAAGAGACCAATTTAAGCCCATTCCACAGAGCCTACCCATGAGACTCCATGTCCACAGATATGTGGTTATCTTGATTGTGAAGATGATATATGAGTGATGTATATCCCCCTCCTTGCAGTAGTATCACACCTTAGAGATGAAGTGAATACTGGATTCCTTGCTGTTCACCTCTCTGTTCTGTTTTCGTCTAGGGGATCACATTGCATTTAATTGTCATGGTGCCATAAGTTCCTATCACTGAGAGCCACTCAGACTGTCCTTGTTTTTATGACCTTGGCTGCTCCGGAGGTCACTAATCAGGACTACTGTCGGATACATTCTGCTGAGATTTGACAGCTCTCTATTTTTTGGGCTCAGCCTGTGGAACTTAAGGGCCATTCAGAGGAAGGCCACGGAGCTGATAAATGGCTGTCTTTAGGGCAGCTTATCAAGGAGGGCCCATACTTGAAACGTGACTGCACTGGTGATATTGACCTTGCCCTTTTGGCTAGGCCGGTGTTTGTCAGTTTTCGCTACCAAGGTCGCTTTTGTCCTCCCACTGTATTGGACTTTTAGAGTATTGAAGTAGGGGCTGGGAACTGGCTATGTAAGCATGGGGACCTGAGTTCAGATGGCCAACAACCATGTGAAGAAACAAAAACCACCTGTGTGTTATGGCACTTACCTCAACCCCAGCACTGGGAAGCAGAAGGAGGCTCTCAGGACTTGCTGCCCACAGCTCTGCCTCATCTGTGACCTCTGCATCCAGTGAGAGACCCTGCCTCAAAAACTAAAATGGAGAATAATGGAGAGGAAGACACCTGAGGGCTACCCATGGTATCCACACAGGTTCATGCGCACCCACATGAACATACACACACACCACATGTGCAGGGTACAGAGATAAATGGTTGACTCTCTACCTTAGAATGTTCTGGTGGCAATGCAAAAGACATAGTACCAATACGATTAAAAATACTCCCAGTATTTAGGAGCAAAATAGTTTGATCAACAGCTTCTGTTGCTTGACTGAGTTGTCCCTTTTGGATGGAAGTTACCTGCAGTCCTATCTTCCTATTAGATTATGGGAGCATCCTTGACAGAAACAGCCAGTGTGAGAAGACTAGACCCCCGTCCAAGTGCAGGCTAGTTTAAGGTGATGCCTGTCACAACATTGTAACTTCCTGTAGGAAGACTCTGGGACACAGATCTTGGTGAGTCCTGTACCTTACCCGTGAGGGTGTTATGGCTTAGCAGCTGCAGGAGGAAAGATGGGCATTTATCTGCTAGGGCTTTTCTTTGCTTTTGCAAGGATGGACTCTTTACACACAGAAGAAAAGAATAGAAGAAGTGTCATGAATATAAATCAATGCACAAGTGAAGACTGCGGTGCGGTAACCACAGTGCTTGGAATGCTTGTGAGCTCAAGGTGGCTATGGGCTCCATAATCTAAACAAACACATGCATACATCCATTCCTGGGCACTCTCAGCCCTACAGGTGAGATCATAACTCCTCGGCGAGGGTGAAAGACTCATTCTCTTCCTTGCTGGGCATAGAGTCTCCTGCTCAAGGTTCAATAAAAACAGGAAGCTAAGATGCAAGCATCCAGTTTACACAACGAAAAGAACAGCTCATAGCAAAGCTACATTTCATTCCACCATGACTCCCAAAGAAGACCATAGCTTAGTGCAACAGCATGACCCTGGCAAGCCAGACGGCTGCTGCTCAGTCGCTACCGCGTAGCTTTTTTTCTTTTTTCTCCTCTTCTCTTTCTTTCTTTCTTTCTTTCTTTCTTTCTTTCTTTCTTTCTTTCTTTCTTTCTTTCTAACTTACTTTGGGAAACATATACCACATATGAAGGTAGCCACTGTCTGGTCAAAGTCAACAGGAACACTGTAACTCCTAGCCACCAGCCATGGAGTCTGAGGGAAGAACCCTAAGCAGTGCTTGGGGTGGGGCATCTTCTTACTTACTTGCTGATTAGTGCCTCAAGATATCTACCAGCCATGAGAGGGACTGTATCAAGTGACTGATTTGAGAGCGAGAGCACTACGGGAGAAATTGTTGCCATATGCCCTAACCTTTCCTATAGTCCTAGACAGAAAAGAACCTTCCATCTGAGTCTTTCCAGATAAAGCCCAGAAAAAGACAAGATTCGCCTGTAGGCACAAGAATTTGAATTCTTAGTCCAGAAATTATTTACAAAGTTAGGATTATGTTGTGAGAATTCATCAAAACAACATATGTTCTACCTCATATAAAAGATTTGCCCTAAGAACTGTTAATACCAGTATGCACCCATTTTCACATCACAGAAGTTGGAAAACCAGGGCATTTCTTGTTTGGCCAGCAAAGTATCCTGAAGCTTGAGGAATTAAGAATGAAGGCTAAGGCTATATCTTCCTGTAGAGTGATGGACTGATAAGCATGGGGACCCTAGGTTTAACCCCCAGTACTTAAAAAAACCTGAGGAAGTACCCAAATTAAACAGACCACAGTGTTATGTATGATTCTAGATGGAACTGTGGACCATGTGTTGAGACAGGCATCAAAATTTAAAGAGGACCTGAGATTGGATGCCCATGCTATATCAAGATAGCACCCTTTTTTAAGAGTTGCTATTGTTGTAGGAGGCCACTTGTTCATTTCCGGCTGCTCAGCCCAGAAATAATGCCACAGAAACCATATTATTCGCAATATTGTTTGGCCAATAGCTTAAGCATATTTCTGGCTAACTCATATCTTAAATTAAACCATCTCCATTAATCTGTGTATTGCCACGAGGCTGTGGCTTATTGGGTAAAGTTCTGGCAACTGTCTCAGGCGGGGCTACATGGCTTCTCTCTGACTCCACCCTTCTTTCTCCCAGCATTCAGTTTAGTTTTCCCCGCCTAGCTCTGTTCTACCCTTTCAGGCCAAGCCAGTTTCTTTATTAACCAATGGTATCCACAGCATACAGAGGGGAACCCCACATCATACTGTGATACAGAGATGGTCTTGTTTAGGAGAAATCTATACTGGCGAATTCAGGGGACTTTGTTGCTTGTGGTTACAAGGCTGAGAGAAACTGATAATAATGGATTTGTACACTGACATAAAAGAAAAAGAGCCCCAGGAACTAGTGCAGTGACATGCTAAAAAGTGGAGATGTAGATGCTGTTTTTATACTCTTGCAGCTTTTTAGTAAGTTTGAAGTTGTTTCAAAATAAATTATTTTAAAAGTGTTTTTGGAAAATGTAGTCACAGAGGGCTCAGAGTCTAGGAGGGTGGGGAAGTGTTAGAGGCGATGACCATCCCTCCCATTGTCCTCACTGTCCTCTAGAAGTTGACACCTGGCCAAGCCCACCCATTGTGTTGCCTGCCAACATCTGAGTGTGCCTGAGTTTATGACTCTCTTTAGAATTCCAACTCTACTGCATGCCAAACAAGTCAGCATCGGCCTGCCGCGTAGCTGTTTGCTTTCTCATCCCAAATTATCATTCAGACCTAGAAGTTTGTTTTATTACAAAAAAAAATCATAAAAAGACCAAATGAACAATTAACACAATGCCAGTTACAATGCTAGGTCATGAACAAAATGGAGATAATAGCTATTATTGGCAGTAATATATCATAAATAATAAGCACATAATGAAATTACGTTGCTGGTCACTGGCTCGCTCCCAGCCATTCTCTCCCAAGAGCTGCTCGAGCTGGTCCTTGTTCGCATGCCATTTGCCACGTCAGGGTTTTCCTCAACCATGCTTAATAACCAGTTTCCAGATCTGGATATTGGGGGCTGTAAATTTCCCTGGTGACTGTTGCCAATGACAGGGAAGGAAAGACTTGTGTAATTACCACTTGTACTTCCATGAAACACATGAACTCAAGTCAAGAGCAAGGATTTGGGACAATAAAACACTGGGGCTGAAACAAGCAGGGGAAAAAAATCTGCCCAACTTGTACACTAGGAAATGTGAGCTTCCTTGGTAGGGGGACGGTAGTAGGCCCGACGCTGGGGAGCTGCTTCCATCACTAGGTTCTTGTGTCTTTTCTTCCACACAGATGCCCACACTTCTGTGAGATTAGCTCTGGGTTGTTGGGCAATCAGTAGCTGCAGCCATAATCTGTGATGTGATTAGTCGATTTTAGACCACAGTTCTTTCAAGTCTAAGAAAATGGGGAAGGCATCCAGGCATGTGCATGCTACCATAATGTATGGTGCCCTTCACACAGCTAGTTTCACGTGTACTGTGGAAAGAGCCTAAAAGATCCGTGGGGCACTGTGCCACCTCAGCTCCATGTGGAAATGCTCAAGCGAGTCCTTGCCAAGGTTCTGAATGTGGGCCCGAAACCCTGTCTGGTGATGATCTGGCTTCTGGCCATCATATTGTCAGTGTAGAAGAAAGGGAGGTAGAGGCACACAGGGAAAGAATCGCCCTGCCTCAGGATTCCCCCAGTGTTTCGTTTCCCGGACAGAAGACAGTGGCTATACTGTATAAGATAGAAAGTAGTTTTCTTCCTGCGCAGACTCAGTGTTCAGTGTGTGTGTGTGTGTGTGTGTGTGTGTGTGTGTGTGTGTCTGAAAAAACCAAAGAGGGGTGTGATAATATTTTGTTTGTGCTGCAACAAATAAAGCTTGCCTGAAGATCAGAGTGTGGAGGCAGATGGATCTCTGTGAGTCCAAGGCCACCTTGGCTACATGAGATTGAATCAGTCTAAAAGAGAAACAGAGTTCACACCTTTAATCCCAGCACTAGGGAGGTGGAGACAGGAGTGATATGACTGGGTGGAGAGAGGACTACAATAAGGTGGGAGGAGGCAGGAGCTCACTGCATTCAGTCTGAGGACTTGTAGAGACAGAAGTCCCCATTCGGTGTGAGGATTTCATAGAGGTAAGAACTAGTGGCTGGCTGCTCTGCTTCTCTGATCTCTCAGCTTTCACCCCCTAATATCTGACTCCAGTTTTTTTTTTTTTTTTTTATTAAGACCAATTAGATTCCCTCTACAGAAGGGCGAGAAGTGATCAGGATGGAAGCAGAATTTCTGGTGACCAGTTGGAGGACTCTGGAACTTTCAGAAATTGTGGAGGCATGGGAGACTTTTTCCAAAAGTCTGATGTGGATTCTTAAAGAGACTGAAATCCAACAGATCCAAGAGTGACCACCATGAATTCTGAGACAAAACAAACAAACAAACAAAAACCAATCCCCAGAGTATAGCCTGAAGCTACCTAAAAAGTGAGTGTCTCCCACAGAGAGAACACAATAGCACCGTATTTCCCACCCAGAAGGAAGGAGCTCATTGAAGTCACTTTACCCCAAGCTAGACAAAATCATTAACAGAGTGGGTGATTGTAAGGTGAGTCGTAAAGATTGAAGTAGTCAGAAAAGGGGGGAAATCATTCCAGGTATTTGGAGGGCCCACAGAATTACTATTGGCCATAGACCAATTTCCTATGCTTATGCCCTTAGAAATGCTGGCCTGAAGCCGGACTTCCTCCTGGCCCGCCTCCTCCCTTGGATCATATGATGTCACCTACTGTCAGAACTATACAGCCCAAAGACTAAAGAGACGTTAAAGGCTGAAGTAGCACTCAGAACTGGAATGTTGGTGTCTACATTTTATGTAATTTAAAAAGAGTTTATATTCATCTTTTCTATCTCAACATCAGAGAGATTGCAGAACACTCTCTCACCCTTTGCGTCCTACAGATTATCTTTAAAGAATAGAATACCTAGGGCTGGAGAGACAGCTCTGGCAATAAAAATGCTTGCCACACAAGTGTGAAGAACTGAGTTCAGTTCCCAGCATCAAAGCCAAGTGTCATGGTGGGCTTGTAACTGAGGGGGCAAAGGTAAGATCTCTAAGGATCACTGCTACCCTGCCTAGACTAATCAGCTAGCCTCAGGTCCCTGCGGAATATTTTTCTCAAAACAAAACAACAACAACAACCAAACAAGTAACAACCAAGTGTAGCAGGAGGGCCTGGAGCAGCTTGTCCTGACCGCCCAGAACCAAAATAAACACACAGAAACTATATTAAAACACTGCTTGGCCCATTAGCTCTAGCTTCTTATTTGCTAACTCTTATATTAATTTAACCCATTTCTATTAATTTGTATATCGCCACGTAGCAGTGGCTTACTGGCAAAGATTCTAACCAACATCTGTCTCAGGTGGTGGATCCATGGCGTCTCTCTGACTCTGCCCTTCTTTCTCCCAGCATTCAATTCCATCTCCCCGCCTACCTAAGTTCTGCCCTATCAACTGGCCAAGGCAATTTCTTTATTCATTAACCAAGAAAAGCAACACACAGACAGATGGACCTCCCACACCAACCAAGGTGATAATGAAGACTAAATAACACCTTGAGTTGACCTCTGGCCTTCACATACAACTGCATACATACCACTCACACACTTATGAACATGTGCATGCTTGCACACATGGAAATACACCCAAAAGAAAGAACAGGGCACATTAGTTTATTCCTGTAATCCCAGCACTCAAGAGGCTGAAGCACAATGACCAATATGGGCTATCTAGAAATCCCCTGTCTTGGGACTGCTTGGACCTTGAGCCTGGAACTTCAACCAGAACTTCAGATTACTTCCTTGACCAGCCCTCATCGTGAAGGCTTCTTTCTGTAGGACAGGGTAATTAATAAAGAAACTTACAACAGGACAGTGTGCAGAGAATGAGATACTTTAAATGTCTTTATCAAACCCCTGCCCATGAGGCCCAGGGATCTACGTGGCAGAGAGGGCAGAAAGAGTGTAGGAGCCAGAGTTGGTGGTTGGCTCCAAGGAAACAGTGTCTTCCGGACATAAGAGCACTGATAACACGCATGGCCCCACAGACACTGTGGCAGCATGCAGGAGACCTACACAAGTCCAACCCCAACAAAATCCCGCCACTAGGCAGGGAAAGAGGACATAGAATCCCACCCCTGAGCAAGAAGCCCTGATGTCAGTTTGGATGTTAGTATTAAAGCAATCCATGGAAAGCCAGCCAGCTGCAACCATAGAAGTCTTGATGCAGTCAGTTTGTGCATTCGATTGGGAATTTCAGAAGATAATTGTTTCATTCCCAGGTCTGTCCCTGCTTCGCCATTTGACCTCAGACTAATTGCTTAATCTCTCTCGGCTTCAGATATTCTACTTTGAAAGTGAGAATAATAATAACTTCCAACTACCTAGCTCATCCGGGTATTGAGTGGATTAATAGGGTCATGTTTGTAAAGACCTGGGAAACTTTCAAGAAAGAAAATGTCGCTCTGCCTTGGCGATGCTGGGTGGTAATGCTCAAGGCTGGAAAGGGCTGAGTTCAGTGTGTTGTTGCTACAGAGGGATGTCTCTGCTCCTCAGAGCTAAGGAACAGCCCCTTCTGAAAGCCAGGTTTTCATCACCCAGAAACCTCCGGTGTGTTTGTTGGTGCAACAAGGAGGAATTGCTGTGGTAAGCCACACAAGCTCCTCTCTTTCAACAACACACAATTCCTTGGAGTGTTTCTGCCTTAGCAATGCATAGGCTGCCTTGGGAGGTCACGCAGACTAGGACTGAGACCTGTCTCTGTCACTTCCTGGCTGGGTGACCCTAAGCAAATCAGGTGATCTTTGTGTGCCTCTTTGATACCTAGCGGGAGCACATGCTAACCTGTCAGGAAACAGTACCATAGTCCTGAATGCGTGATAGTCACTGCGCCTCTCCCTTAGTGCACCCAGCTGTGATGAGCATTGCCTGGTCCTTGGTCACCCCACACTCCCCTCGTCAGAACTCGTGCTTATCAAAAAACCAGGCTCTCCGACAGCCACCCACTAACAGCAGCCTCATTCTGTGAGCCCTCCAGATTTAGGAAAATAACAAATCAGAAGGAAACAATTTTGTGTTGGGGATTTGTGCAAATTCCCACAGTATATTTTTCTGTCGTGACTGATTTACCCCAGTCTCTCCAATCTCCAGGTACAGCACTACACTGACTAAGAACAAGATTTATGCCAAATATTGCACTAAACCCTGCCAGTGAGCTTTCTTGTTTCATCCTTACAGAAGCCCAGGGAGCTGATACCTTTATTACACGCAGGATACTGCCCAGTGTGTCAGTCAACTCCTGTTGTCTTCAAGATGTAGATCACTTGGCTATTTCTCCAGCACCATGCCTGCCTACATGCTGCCATGCTCCCCGCCATGCTGGACTGAACCTCTGAACTGTAAGCTAGCCCCCACAATTAAATGTGTTCTTCATAAGAATTGCTGTGATCATGGTGTCTCCTTACAGCAAGAGCAAACCCTAACTAAGACCCACTGCTAGCCACATACCTCACTGCATGGCATTAAAAAGTCTTATTCCGATCACCATTACTGTGCATGCCTGGATACTCATTTTACTTTTAGCCCTGAAAAGGAGAACCCTGGTTCATCCTTTCTGCATCACCAGTATTTACATGCGTAGTAGATAAAGGATGAGCCACCTGGAAATCAAGATCCTGCCTTGGGTGACATTCTTCAAATGAAGAATGAAAATTACAGATGAAAATTCTATACTGTGAAGTGACACACCTCAGGAAAATATGGCAAACAGAAAGAAACTGAGTAATAGTGGACCATGTTACAACCACACAACTGGCTTAAAAGAAAAAGGCAATCTAGTTCCAGCACCATGCATCCCTTGTCATGTGTATGAAAGACATATATGACTCGGGTTCTGACTCAAACATCAATGATTGCCATCTGTAGTCATAGAGGAGACAGTAGATGGACTTTCTTTCCTGTACTCTGCTGGGGGAATTGTCTTGGTACCCGACTCTGTCCTTCCTCCCTTTCTGTCCCTCTCTGTTTTTCCCCTCTGCTTCAGCTCTGAGGAAGTGGGACTCAAGTTAAAGCTCTTGCAGCTCCTTACGTGAGCTGCTTTCTTCTTTCAGCTTGCTCTGTTCCCCTGCAATGCCAGAGTGACCAAGGCTCTTACTAATTTCAGTGGTTGAGGATCAAAGACAGTCTGTATACAAAATGAGTGCTCCTTGCAGATGAAAATGGGTATTTCTGAAGAAAAGCAGGAGGGGAGTTAAAGTTTTTGGTGTTTTGTTTTATTTATTTATTTGTTTGTTTGTTTTGAGACAGGGTTTCTCTGTAGCTTTGGAACCTATCCTGGAACTAGCTCTTGTAGCCCAGGCTGGCCTTGACCTCACGTGTATCCACTTGCCTCTGCCTCCTGAGTGCTGGGATTAAAGGCATGCGCCACCACGGCCTTGTGGTGAGTTTAGTTTTATTACAGGGATCTAAATTTTAATCAACCAGACAGACAGACAGATACACACACACAGAGAAAGAGAGAGAGACCATAACCAAGTTATTCTCTAACACTAGACTGTTTCTGCTGTGCCCAAACTACCACTTTATCAAAACCTTCTCTTTGATGAGTAATAAACAATCAATGTAAAAAAATCCTCCAAGGGCATCAGACCCACTGTCTGGATGGACACCGTTTGGAAATTTTCTAGGGTTTGCCATTCAGCAAAGGAGGACCCCAGTGTTGAACTTAAACTATGAACCCCTTTGTCCCCTTTCCAGCACAGTCCTCTAAGTTAGGACCTCAGCCTGGCAGACTTACCAATGCACAGTAGTATCCAGAGTGTGTGTGCCCACTTTTGTGAGCTTTCATCCCACCCATGCATTGGAGGCCTCCTTCTACAATTCTTTCCTCCCCTGGCATCAGTCGCTACTCAGTCATTATTGCTGGACTAAAGCAGCCAAGCCATCAGGATCTGGCCAACCCAGTCCTAACTCAACAAGGAGAGGAGTGGTATGCCATTAGAGCTTGATGAGTGAGCGACTGAATATCTGGAATATGTGCTGAGTTAGCTAACACTAAATACATGAATGGAGAGTGAATGGCACACCAATGGCATCTACAGCCATTTCTTCCCGTGTGTTTTAAGCTGCTCTGTGATTTATTTTTTTGTATCCATAATACAGCCCCAACAAACTGACTCACTAAATTTATGATTTGCTTTTATGTTCTGTTGCTGAATTTTGAGATAGAGGCTGGCTTCCTATGCATTGAATCCTGTTTTTAAATAGTCAAGAGATATTTTCAAACCTCCCTGAACAGAGTAGGCAAGACAGGGGAGGGATGGCCCTTATGTACCAGGTAATCTCTGTTATGACATATCTGCATGAGTAAGGAGTGGGGGCCATGGGGGTAGGAGCGTGCCCCTGGGCTGAGTAGAAGAGGGTTGTCCAACGATGACACATGAGCGGAGCCATCGTGTTCCTGTATATACTCGGTAGATATATGTACCCGCCGGAATAGGTAAATCTAATCCTTTGCCATTTTTCATTTCACTTTCTTGAATTCTGTGGTCTTACCAAGGAGCAACTGCTTTTCTTCTGGGTGAAGTAGAGATCTTTGCTTAATTCAAAACCACTTACATTAATACATGCAGCCACACAGGGATCTTTTGCAGAGGGAATGTTATTGATGCCTTTCAAAGTCAATGAATCGTCACTTGACCTTAGTGGATACATAGAGATCACTGCATTGGGCATTAAACTAAGTGAAAAAAAGCAGCTTTAACTCAAAATTAAATTGTTTATTGATATATATTTGGGAAGTCATAACAGAGTCTCATTTTTGGACACAACAATAGCAAAGTATACAAAATCAAAACGACTCAGAACTCATTCTGCTACTTAGAATTATGTGACATTCCTTCAAAGTAGGCTGGAAATATTCATATAAACTAAAAATGCTATTAAAATAACTCCACCTAAAATTCAATTAAATATGAACTTGATATAATAAATCATAATTTAAAAACTGGACAAGTTTTAAAATACAGTCCACTTCCTGGATATTTTGCATAATGTTGGGGTCAAGAAGACCAAATATTTGACCCAAATGTTGCTAGTGTGTGGCCCTCTTTTAACATTATTTTCTACAATGGACTTGGTACCAAACATTAAAGGTCAGGACTAGAAAGATGCTCATTCAAACATGAGGAGCCAAGTTCAATCTCCAAAACCCATTAAAAGCCCAGGCACCATGCACCTGGAATCCTAATGGATCCCAGGGCTCACTGGTCCACCAGTCAGACTAGCTGAGGTTTAGTGAGAGACCCTTTCTCAAAAAAATAATGTGGAGATTGAGGAAGACGGCTGTCATCTTTGGCCTCTGCATGATTAGACCCATTTCCACACACACCCGCATATACTACAGAGATAAACACATTTTAGATGTGGGCCAGTCAGGCGGCTCAGTGGTAAGAACACCTGTTGTGCTTGATGAGGACCTGGGTTCAGTTCCCAGCACCCACATCAGGCAGCTCATAGAACTGTAGTTCCAGGGGATCTGATTCCGTCTGGCCTCCCCAGGTATCTCTACAACACAGCAAGCACAAACTCATACAGGTACACATAAACACACTTTTAAAAAATGACCTTTTCCAAAAACTTGAATGAAAATTGGTATGACTGGTATAGACAGTACAGACAAGGATATTTCTGAAAAAAGACTAATAGAAAAAGCTATCATGTTGTCTTAGTTACTTTTCTATTGCTGTGAAGAGACACTGTGAAGTATCTTACAGAAGACCAGGTTTATTGGACTTACAGTTTCAGAGAGTGAAACCATGACCCATTACAGGGAGCATGACAGCAAGCAGATAGGCATGGTGCTTGAGCAGTAGCAGTAAGCTTCTATTTTGATCTGTACACAGTAGGCAGAGAGTGCTGACTGGGAATGGTGGGAATGGTGTGGGCTCTTGAAACCTCAACCACACCCCACACCACCTTGAAACACCTCTTCCAACAAGGCCACACATCCTAAACCTTCCCAAACAGTTCCATCAACTGAGATTCAAGTGCTCACATTTATGAGTCTGTGGGGGACATTCCCATTCAAACCGCCACACATGTGACCCAGTAAACACTACACACGTGAATGCACACACACACACACACACACACACACACACACACAAAACACACACACATTGAAATTAGTAACTGGAAGAGATATCTGAGCTCTTATGTTCAGAGCAGCAAAAAATAGTCAAGATACAGAATCAATCTAAGTAGTCATCAATAGAAGGGCTGGGGATGTTCCCCAAAGATATAGCTCTTGCTTAGCATGTGTGAGGCTCTGGGCCTATTTCCTAGTACTGTAAAATAAATAAGAAAGAAAGAGAGAAAGGAAGAAAGCAAGAAAGAGAGAGAGAGAGAGAGAGAGAGAGAGAGAGAGAGAGAAAGAGAAAGGAAGAAAGAGCGAATGAACACAGGGTGCATATGTGCATATGGAATACCTTTCTGTCCTTAGAAACATTGTCATTTAGCACAGGATGAATCTAGAGGACACTCTGTGAACTGAAGTCAGTCAGCCACAAATGACAAATAGTACATGATTTTACTTATATGCATATTGTTTTTGTAAAAAAAAAATCAGATTTCTAGAAGTACTGTAGAGAATAATGGTCATAAGCTCTTACAATTTGGCTCCAAAGGTTCATGAGTTGAAGACATGATCTTCAGTGCAACAGTGTTCGGAGGTCACTGGACCTATCAGAGTTTTGACCACACCAGCATATTAATCTGTCATGGTCACAGCAAAATGGACAGTAGGAAGTAGTAGAAACTGTAAGAGGTGAGGCCTTATTGGAGGAAGTAGGCCATTGATGGCCTGCCTGTTAGTAGTGTATCTTGTCCTAGCCACCTGTGGTGGTTGAGAGAAAATGACTCCCAAAGGGAGTGGCACTATTAGGAGGTGTGACTTTGTTGGAGTAGGTGTGGCTTTGTTGAAGGAAATGTGTCACTGTGGGAGTGGGATCTGAGGTCTCCTATGCTGAAGCCATGCCTAGTGTCAATCACTTTCAGTTGTCTGAGGATCAAGATGTAAGACTTTCAGCTCCAGCACCAAGTCTGCCGGTGTGCTGATAAGCCCTGCCATGATGATAATGGACTAAACCTCTGAAGCTGTAAGCCACCCCAATTAAATGTTTTCCTTTATAAGAGTTGCCGTGGTCATGGTGTCTCCTCACAGCCCTAGAAACTAAGATCCCATCCTCTCCACCAGCAGCTGTGATGTGAGCAGCTTTACCTTGCCACTCCCTCCCTATGATGACGTTCTTCTACCTTACCTCAAGCCTAAAGCAAAAGACCCACCCAAATATGTATGGTGACCCCTGAAAATGTGAACTGAAGTGCACCTTCCTCCTTAGTTTTCAGACAGTTTGTCTTAACAATGAAAAGTTGGCCAACATACCAGGCTTGAGGAGAAAGAGTAGCCTGGGGAGATGTCAATCAAAAGATACAAAATTTCTCTTATACCAGGGAAAAAAATTCAAGAGTTACACTTTATAACATGTCAGTTATAGTTAATAATGTATTTTATGCTTTAAAATTGCTGAGAACAGATTATTTTAGAGACTTAGGCTGAGGTTGTAGCATGGTGGAGAACACCGAGCTAGCATGAGTAGAGCCCTGGGTTAGATCCCCAAAAGACCCAAAGGGAAACAACGATGTTTCCTGCATAGGAGAGAATGATCTCTCTATACCTGCTACATAGCTTGACTTAGCCATAACATACACACACCACAACATGTATGCACTGCAACTGTGTACAATTTCTATTTGTCAATTATAAGTGAATAAAATTTAAGTCTAATATTTAGAGATTATGTCTCAGGGACGGGACTGGTGAGGAGAGACGCTCACGTTCAGCAGCACTGCAAAATGCATGTCTCCCAGGCTGAGTCTGTTTCAGAGCCCGGTTTAGCATTCACTTCAGCTTGTCTCCAAGTCACCTTGACAGGCAATCCCGAAAAGGCTGGCCATTGCTTCCTCTGGGGAAGGGACGGACTTGACCTGTATGAAAATCTAGTTAGAACCAGATCGGCACAGACACAGCTGTTTCCCAAAGAGTTCTGATGCTTCTGCCAGCTGGTATCACGGCATGTTCAAGTCAGAAAAAAATGTGAGAGAAACTCCATGTATCTCGATTTATCTTCTAAAGAGGGAGCTTAACTAAATGGTAGAGCAACCTGCTAATACCTACCCAGAAGTGGCTATGTATTGGGTTTTGGGGGGAATGAACAGAATTTCTGAAAAAAGCTCGCCCTAACTTCCAAAGCCTTATGGCACAGATTTAGACATACAACACTCACAACAGGGTAGCAACAAAATAGAACAAAATAACAACCCAGCCTTTCCTTCTCTCTCTCTAAGGAATCCAGGGGAGAAAAGGACCATCTCCTGCCTGGAAATGGTCAGTCTGTGCTTTTCTCAACTCAGCTGGTGACTTCTTGGCCCCCAGTGAATATGGAGCAGGTTGCTTTCAGTGGCCTCCCAGACACAGCCAAGGTGTTTGCCTTTTGGAAGCAAATGCCAACTCAAAGGACAGACTCAGAGGTCAAGGTGATGAGACAAGCAAGTGGGATAGCATATATCTGTACAGGAAAATTATTTCTCTTAGTGGACTCTTTGCACTTCAGGGAAAGAGGATGAGGGAAAAGTGGGAAAACATTTAGGGTTTCCGGAGCTCAGAGGGGCTATCTTTGTCCTTATAAGGCTACAGGTAGATGACCTGTAGCAGTTGACCTGTAGCAGTTATGTCCCAGGCCAACAGTATGGGAAGAACAACCCCTTCATTTATATTTCAGAGCATGTTCACCAGGTCAGTCATGGGGAATCACAGCCTTGAGCAAGATAGAGACCCCTGCCCTCCTGCATTTACATTCTAGTGCAGGCAAATGGAAAACAGGCATATATGCATGTAAATTAAATAAGGTTGTTTGTGATCAGGAGGGAGGGAGAAACCCATCCGCAGAGCAGGGACAAGGGGGGGGGAGGAGTCCTGAAGACAGAGGCGACAGAAACTGCTTCAGATCTATAGGTCATGGAGGAGGTGACCCCAAGAGAGTGAGGAAATCCAAATAGGAAGCCACAGATCTCATGCACTTGGAAGACCAGACACAAAGGGCACACCCAGAGGAGACTTGTAACCTAGTAAACTTGTTTAGAGCTGATCCATAAGGTCTGGGGAGGCCCTGAGGAACTTTAAACAAGATAGAGACAGGGCCTGAGCTGCAGGGTGAGAGCAAGCATCCCAACCCCGCCCCCCTCCCTGTGCCTCCAGGGTCACTTGCAGGATTGTATGGAAGGAGCTCCTGTCTAAGCTGTTTCCAGAAAGCAAGGAAGAAAGGTAAGAACTAAGGGGTGGGATGGGGGAGGGGATTGCTGGATCTGGGTGTGTAGAGGGAAAGGGAGTCCTGGCTTTCAAGTCAGCTAATTCCTGATGGAACAAAGCTCTGATGCTGCCATAAAACTCAGCTGGCATGGGGGTGTGTGGTGGTTCTGGGGTGGCCGATCTGCAGTGAAGCATGAATCAGAAGTTCCAAATCCTGCCCCTAGAAGCGTGGGCTTTGGGGATCTGTGACCTTCTTTGGCTTTCCCCTTTCTTCTTTCTCAGCTACTATGATCTACTTCCCGAAGAGAGGACAAAGTAAGGCAATAAGTCTGAGCTGAGGCAGGATTGGCATCCAGCAGTGAGAGCTGGGTAAATGTTCCCAAAGGAATTATCATTCAGTCCTCACCAGTATCCCAGCACCTCTGCACTTGCCTTAGAGATGCCCCCCACCATGTAGCTGGCCACATGATGTTGAAATGCCTGCCATATCCCGCTCCACCTTCCTCAGGATGTCACCCAGCAGTCACCGTTGGCAGAGTTGGACAGAGGTAGACTGTGGCCTTCTGTACAGTCGTAGTGGTCAGACCAGCCTCAGTCCTGTTCTTTACTGTTCCTCTTTACACGTGAGGACACCGAGACTCACAGGGACATGTGGCTGCTGTTGGATCATTTGGCCAATGAAAACCAGAACAGAAAAGTCACACTTTTTTTCTTTCTGTCCCTGCTATCCCCTTAAAAACCAACAAGCCACGGTAACAAACAAACAGCAGCAATGCATACAAGAACAAACTATCCATTCAAGGTCAGGGGAAAGTACCACAAATATAAGAAAGGGCTTCTGGAGAGGGCAGGCCTGGGGCATAGAGAACATGAGATTCTTCCTGTTCTTTTTTGTTTGTTTGTTTTGTGAAATAGGGTGTGTGTGTGTGTGTGTGTGTGTGTGTGTGTGTGTGTGTGTAGAGCTCTGGCTGTCCTGGAACTCTGTAGACCAGGTTGGTAACGAACACAGAGATTCTCCTGCCTCTTCCTCTGCATCTGAGTGCTGGGATGAGACATGTGTGCCTCCATGGCCACCAAGCCTGGCTGGGCTTGAGATTCTAAAGACATGCCCTTGAGTCTGCCCAGAGACCAAAATGGCCTCTAACCTCAAGGGAGCCTTTGTCCCTCGCAGGCCAGTGGCCAGTGGCAGCATTATGTGAGGGGATTACTTTGACTGTGGCCATGTGGTGCTGAGGAAGCCTCGGCTCCTTCCGGCCTCTTTGTCCCCTCACACAGCCCTCCTGCTCTTGACTCTGAAGCAAAGAGGTGAACATCTTGGGGCCTTTTATTAGTTTATTTCAGAAGATGGAGCCTGTTTGTCCCTGGGGCCCAGCCCTCTTTTATGGCCTCAAGGCCCTCTTGACAAATTCTAGGGACTGGAGAGAAAACCCGCTTTCTACAGCAGATCATTAAAACACCCGCCATAAACCCAGGGCCATAAAACATTATTTGCCAGGCATAAAAGGAGGGTAGATTTTCCCAGAATGACAACCCAGGTTCTGCTTTCTCCTGCTGGGAAAGGCGCACACGGATGCCGTCCTTCATAAATTCCTTATCTTGCACTGTGCTTCAGGAAAGGACCCTGTTGGGAAAGCAGCCAGAAAATATTGATTTATTTGTTCCACGGAGTCCAAAGCATGTTTAATGAGAGAAGCATGGTGATGCCCTGCCAGCATGTCTTTAGATGACTTAATCTGAGAACACATGCCCCGTGCAGGCATAGTTTGCCAAGAGATGCAGGACTTCCACACAGGCTTTCCTTCGAGAGCCTTCCCAGGTCTCCACAGGTTTTCCCAGGCATTGATTTCTCTGCCTTCTATCTGTTTCCCAGTAACACCAACCAACAGCACCCACAGTGGAACTGGCTCTTAGGAGATCCAGCTTTCTACCCTCAGGCTCAAAGGGGATTGCTGGTTTCTTTAGGTCCCATGTCTGAAGGATATAGCTGAGGTCCTGTGTACTTGGAGCTCAATGTTCCAGTGGCATAGCTCTCTGTGTGACCATTGAGTCACCAGCTAAGAAACTCTCATCCCTTTATCTGAAGTCATTGGGACCAGATAGGCTTGCTGGAAATCTTGCCAAAATTTTTTCTTGAGCAATAAAATATAGTATATAACTCAAATAGCATGGGTGATGTCTGGGGAAATAGCCAATAATCAAATGTGTTGTGTTTCTTCAGCAAAAAGTATGAACATTCTCTGGCAGTGAAGTAAGGAATAGCTAGAAATGGTCTAGTCAAAATTTGCATGCCACAAAGAGGGTTTGAAAACCTCAATTTCTCAGAGCTGTTTTGTTTTGTTTTTTTTCTAAAAGAGTCAGTCATTGTCTAGCAACAAGTCCTCTTGGTGCATCCTCCTGCCCACTAATTGTCAAAGCCATCCTATTCATTCTAAGTGCCCTTCAAGTGTACCATTGAATTTCTGGCTGGTTTTGTTTGGTGTGTGTGTGTGTGTGTGTGTGTGTGTGTGTGTGTGTGTGTGTGTGTGTAGGTATGCCTGTGTGTATCTCAGAAGCTATGGAGGTGCTTAGAAGTCTTATGAGCAACAAGAAAATAGCAGAGGAGGAACTGGGACTCCAGGCTTCATCTTCCACTAGAGGATCAAGGCATGAACCACTGAGGCTGAATCTAACTCACCAAGGCAACTGTAGAGAATCAAGCAATTATCCAGGTAACTCAGACAATAGCTAAGTAAAATAAAGAAAATGCTTAGGGCTGGGAAGCCATTGTTTTTGCTTTGACCCTGTTCATTTATGTAGCCTGTGTCTGGAAATCAGGGCACTTGGGTGCCCAGTGGCTTCAGTGCCCTTTGGGAAGCTCTGTTCACAGTTCATAGCTACTCTCTGCTTTTTCTTAGCAGCCACTGGAGAGTTATATCCTGGAGATGTGCTACCCCAGGTCAGAGCTGGGGACACCTGGGCTGGGGGAGGGGGGCATGGGAATATCTTTGCAGCTGCTACAGAGTTGAATAGCTGGAAGGGGAGTGAAGGGAGGAGTTGGCGCCTGGAAGCAATTCTCCTGATGTAAAAATCCCTCATTTTTATTCCCTTTCCTCAAGTGTGCAAATCTAAAGCTACATGAAAAAAATCGCAAAATGCCCACAGATCAATAAGGAGTGAAAGCTTAGAAAGGGTTGAAGGAAAGGAAATCCAAGAGGTGAGGGGAGTTTTCAGATCCTCTGGCTTTCCTTAGGGTTTCAAGCATCCTTAGCAAAAGAAAGCCAGTAAGGGGCTGGGGGCGGAGCACATCCATCCATCTCAGGCAGTTTGCATAGCTTACAGAACAATGTTTGCATTCCCAGCAAAGGGACCGGGACGAAGTGATGGGGAGGCAATCAGTGGGTACAAATATGACTGGGCTGATGGAGGTGTGGTCACCTATCTGAAACGGAACATCTCTAGCTTTTGTATGCGCTAAGGTGGGCTGCCAGGGATGTGAGTTGGGTGTGGAACCAGAGCAGCAAACTCAGACTGCCAGTGCCAAGTGCTCAGGTCAAGGGCAAGCTCGTGGATGAAGAAAACTGACTCTGCTCTGTGTGTGTGTGTGTGTGTGTGTGTGTGTGTGTGTGGTGTGCGCGCGCGCCCGCATTCCCCCCTTGGCCTTTGGGAGATGGGAAGGATGGAGGCGATGAATAGCACTCTCCCCATGAGACGCTGATGGTGGCACCCATGGCATGCTGTAGGCTAAGGTGGAGCACATCCACTAACTCTGCTCCGAAACCTTAACATTTCAGGTATCTAGAAGTGTCTAGAAGTTCCAAATCCCGGTTCAGTTCAACTTTGCGGTCTTCTCACCTGAAAGCAGCTACGTGGGCGGTATGACCTCCTATTCTGGCCCGGCCGAGCAGGGTCTCAGGCCGAGAAGCAATCCTGTCTACCAAACCTCGAGGACACTGGGGACTTTGCGGGCTGGGCGAACCCACCCTACCCCCCTAGCCCAGTCTTTAAGGACCCTCCCCCGGGCGTAAGAAGGAGACATCCCTAGGAGGGTCTACACCAGGGAGGTCGTCTCTGCAGAGGCCCCAATGAGTGCAGTTTGGGATAGGTGAGCCAAGGGTCTGGTTCGGAAAGTTGGGGTTCAGGTTCCCAAACTGGTCGATAGCTTTGAAGAACCAGTCATGAGGCTGGCCGGCAGCAGCGGCCGAGTGGACGTCGTTCAACAGATGCCTGGGGGATGGGGAGCCTTGAGGAGGGGGCCCAAGGAGGGAGCGTACCCCGCCTCCCGGCACCCCGGGCCCGTAGTACAGCTTTAAAATCCTGCGAAGTTTGTCATAGGACAGCCTCACCACGCATGCGCATAGGCAAAGTTGACTTTTTTCTCCCCCCCCCACCCCCCTTTGCCTCTCCAGCCGGGTTTGGTTCTGCAACTTTAAAAAAGTATATATATTTTTTTCCGCTGAGTACACCAGGGGAAAGAGGAGTCTGGAGAGAGGGAGAGCAAAAGTGAGGGAGCTGGCCGGGGGTGGGGGGGCACGCAGTCCCCGAGCTGGGGCAGTCAGTCTGCGGGGCACCGCATCGCATGGAAAGTTGCTGCAGGCTCCGAGGCGCCGCCTCCGCCGTCCGGAGTCCAGTTTGTGCGGCCGCTGCTTCTTGAGCTCCTTCCGCCGCCTCCTCCGGGCCCCACTACCGCCTCTCGGACCCCAGTCGCGACCGAGGAGGTGGGCAGCCTCGACCGCCATGGACCTCTGGAATTGAGTCGCCGCCGGCGAGCTCCTCGCCCGCCGTCTCCTCGCTCTTCTGGAAAGGCTGGGGTTGGAAAGAAGAAGGTTAACCCGAAGAAAGAAAGAAGGGGACCAAAAGGGGGAAGCCAACGTTCCTCACCGGCTAGCTGTCCATTAACGGCTCAAGCCACCACGCGGCGGAAAGTTCAGGGCGGACTTGCACCCATTTTGCGCCCGGTTTGTGCCAGACCCTAAAATGAAAGGACAAAATTTGGCTCTGACTCTTGCAGCTCTGATGGCGACTTGTGCGATTTCCGCGGCATCTCCCGGAGAAAAGGCCATGCGTGCCTGATTGTTCTGTGGCCCCAAAGCTGCTGCTGCGTGTGTGTGTGTGTGTGTGTGTGTATGTGTGTGTGTGTCTGTGTGTGTGTGTCTGTGTCTGTGTTTGCGCGCGTGTGCGCGTGTTTGTGTGTGTCTGTGTTTGGGTGTGTGTCTGTGTGTACATAGACGTCCAGTAGCTAACTCAGCTGCAGGAACAGTCCCTGGAAGCAGACGTTTCGGCCACAGACCCAGAGAGGAGGAGCTGACGATCAGGAGGCGTGAGCCGCCAAGAGTCTGCAGAATTCGTGGTGTGAATGAACTGGGGGCACCTTGGGCACAGAGATCGCCCCCCCTTTCCCGCCTCGGGCCACAGTTGAGTAGTGGGGCATTTTTTTCACCCTCTTGTGAAGAATTTTTTTTATTATTTGTTGTAAAGTCTTTTGCACAATCACGCCCACATTTGGGGTTGGAAAGCCCTAATTACCGCCGTCGCTGATGGACGTTAGAGAGGGAGCGCCTAGCCGCGGAACAGTCGCCTGCGCGCCCTCGTCGGACCCGCGGCTCCTGCACCGTGTACCGGCTCGGCCCTGCGCTTGCTGCTGGCCCGCGCGCTGCGCCCTCTCGGTTCCTGGACGCATCTCCAGGCTATACCAGCTCGGTAGCCGGAGCCCGGGCGCCAGTGCTGGCTTCTGCTTCGGGTCGCTGCGCCCACCCGACGCGCCCAGGAGGACTCCACAGCTCTGCTCTGGTTCGTCCCCCTAGGCTTAACCCGGCGTCTTCGCTTGGATTCCTAGGCCGCCTTCGCTCGGGTGGCGACTTCCTCCCCGCGCCCCCTCCCCCTCGCCATGAAGGTAAGTGTTTTGTGCGCACCGACGCTCGCTACTTTTTTTTTTTTTAAGGTAACTGAACTCCATCCATTTATTCCTACCCCCTCCATTTCTCCGACTGCCTAGAGAAAGCTAAACCCCAACATCTTTGGCAGGGACTCCTGATTCTTCGTCCCTTGCCCTGGGGACACTGCCTCTGCGTCCTTGGAGACTTTTCGCACGGGCTATTCTTCAAACCTTTTCAACTATGGAGAAGAGCAAGGGCAGGAAAAACAGTAGGGTTCACAGACTGCGTTCCTTTTTATCCCTAGAACCTGGAGTGTAGTTTACTTTGTGTGTTTCAGCAACAGGATAATGATTCGATTCATCAAATATTTATCAAACGCTCACTTCACGGGCACGGGGAGACTGTGGCTGGAGAACTGAGGGGCAAGAGGACTCCTGGGTTAGGAGAAAGGGCTTCGGGACTAGGGAAACTAGGGGCCACCAACCCCCGAGCAATGCACTTCCCACCCCTAACCTCCGACCAGGGCCGGGTTCTGGGCTATCCAGGTCAAGTAACCCGAGCGTTCCAGGCCCCTGTGCCTTTAAGAGTGCCTGGCGGGGGGCCAGCGCGCACCCTGTGCGGGGAGCGGGGTCGCGTTATTAGCATTATTAGCGGCCTCTGGGTGAGCTCAGGCCCTTTACTTCGGCAGTGGGGGCGGGGAGTAGTGGTCCTAGTGGCTTTAATCCTACCCTCCCAGCGGAGTCAGCCCAGTGCTTTAGAGACTCTGGGGCTTCAGCTTTGCGAGAGCGGGCGGGCGGGGGCTAGTTTGTGAACTCGTGTTTGTTTTAATTGTCAGTTGTATGTTAAAGCCGAGTCACACACTCTGAGGGTCACCGAGAGTTCACTTTTACAAAAAAAAGTTAACGTTTCGTCTTGGAATATAACTAGCAATTTTCCAAACAACTTTTCCTCTGTCTGCCCTCCATATCTCAATAACAAATTCCATTTATACTTCCTATCTCTCGTTTCCAGCTTTCTAGAGAATAAGATGAAAACTGGAAGGAAGATGCTTCCTAAAAGCAAGTAGCCTTCTTCCCTCAAAGAAAGGGCTTTAAACCCTGGTGCTCTGAGGCCCCGTTTTACTCTCTGTGCCCTGTCCGAACCACTGCTCCCGGTCGTACTTTAAAAGGACTACTCGCTTTTGGGGAAATAACTTGGGCCCTGTGGCGAGGTCGCAACTCCTCAGCCTTTGCCCTCCGGCTGATATTAGCACACCCGCCACTGCCCTAGCCAGATTTGGTTTCAAGACGTTTCCAACAAGGGAGATTTGGGGGGGGGGCAGTAGGAGGAGACAATTGAGTACCCAACAACTGGGGAGTGATGGAAAGTGGAGTTATGGGTGGACACGTGGGGACCCTTGCTCTGCTTTAGAGGGTTGGGGGGAGTGCACTGGAGATCAGTTGTTCTAAAGTCTTGGACAAGCTGGCTTTAGTCTTCCTTTCTTCGGTTCGGCTCAAGATCTTCCTCCGGAGGCCCAGCCCAAGCCCCCGGTTTTCCTCTTCAGAGCGTTCCCGTGCATTAAGGGGTGCGCTTTGCACCCGCAAAAACTCGGAGCCTTAACCCGGCCTTTTCTAACCGACCGCGCGGTGCCGGCTGCCCCCTGTTGGCCATCTGGAAGTAGGGCGCCTCAGAGTTCCATCCCTTCAGTTTGCATCCCTGGCGACCGCTCGATCCTTCTCACCCACCATGACCCCTCTGAGATCTCCGCCAGGGGACAATTTGTGTTGCTTAGAGCTGCGGATAGGAAAGGGCCATAGGTGTAACCCAGAAAAAGAGCCTCAGGAAATTGTACGAAGGATTTCTACCCTTTCTGGTTACTGGAGAGGGAGTGTCACGTCACAGTAAGAGGCCTCGGGTGTGGCCTTGGTCGGTTCACCAATTCTTTCCGTAGTGCTTTCCCTCTCTCAGCCTGTTTCTTAGTCTATTAAAAAAAAACTGTCTTTGTTTTTGTCTATAAACTTCGTCTATTTAAAAAAAAATCCCTTTGAAGATTGGAGATTGAACTGATCTTTAATTTCTCACTCTCATGCTCCACCCGAGTCAATTCTCGGCTCAGGTTTGGACCGAGTCCTTGCTGAGTTAGGAGAGGTATTTGTGTATTGGTCCTGAAGAGTCCTGGCCTGTGCATCACTGAGGCTCAGGAAAGGGAGGGGAATCAAGCTAGAGTAATCTTCTTCTGTATTATCACTGTTCCCGACCTTCTAGCCAGTCTCGGTGGCTCCGGAACTGTACAAGTTTCCTTGCCCTATCTGCAGCTCCAGACAACCTCCGACTTATAGCATTGGCTATTACTGCCTGCTGCACGTGTGCATACACACACACAGACACACAGACACACACACACACACACACACACACACAGTGCCATGGTCACACATTCTCGGTGTGTGGCAGCTATAGCTCAGCTGGGCCCAGGCCCAGAGAGGTGGGGAGCAAGGCTTCCTTTGTCTACCCTCCTTAAGTAGACCCCCTACTGGTCATTCTTCAGGGTCTTCTCTCTGGTTGCTCCTGAAGCCGAGGAACCAAATTTGTGCCTGCAATCGGGTTTCTTTCCCGCAAGTTTCTCCATCCTTCTTTTTGCGTCAGAGAAAGAGCAAACCGGGAAACACAGTTCATTTTCCACCTCTTCAAGAACGGAGATCTTCTGGGAGTTTCCCATCTTGCTTTTCGACACCCGGAGCCTGGGTCACTCTCTTCCGCCTAGTTGGCATATCTCATCATTTCCACTCCCAGACGTGGGCCCTAAATGTAGAGTCTAGTAGAAGGTAATGAAGTAGGGCTACTGCCCCCCCCCCCACGGGGGGTGGCGAGACTCTGCCTAGCCTCTTTAGTGTTTGTCTTGAGGGACCGCCTGTCTCTGCACTTGATGACTGGAGTTGTTTTTTTTTTTTTCCTCGCTCATCCTGTATCTCTAGACCGTGGAAGTCTCCTTTTTCTCAACTTTATTCTCCCTCTCCTGTCGGCACCTTTAGAACAGCACTACAGTCTGCACCTTTGATCTAGTACATACTGAAGGCTTTGGGGTTCGCTTATGGGGAAACAGCATCATCGAGATTCAGCTGTCCTGGCTCCGAGACCAGCGAACGCCTTTCCTTTACCTCACCCACCCCTTCGCTTAAAAGCCCGCAGCTTCCTCTGCACGCGCACAAGGACAGATACCCCGGCTTCTCAGTCTGCTTTCCCGGGGGCCCCTGTTGGAAAACATTTTGCTCATTCTCTGGATAACTCTGACCAGAACTTTTGTTTTAGCCCCGCTGCGGCAGTCTCACGAAAGTTCTCCTTTCACACCGTCTTCTTCGCTTCCGATCTCTGATAAACACACCCGGACGGATGTTTTACTCTCTAACGTGGAGGTGTTCATTAGTGAGTTCGCTGTGAGTTCCTTGAATCGCTCAAATTTGTGGGGCTGCGACAGAGTGGAGAGGGAAGAAAACCGAGGTGTTTCCAGGCAAGTGCAGGGGGTCCAAGGAAGAATCTGCTCTCGGGGCTCTCCTGTCGATCTCGTCGGGACACCCTTACTCTGGAGCCGAGGAGACAGGAGTTGAGGAAACCGGGTGGCTCCACTCTCAGTTGGCGAGGGTTCTGGGAACTGGTGGATTTGCCCCCGGGGGCGTCAGGCCGGGAGAGGGTTCGGTTTGTGTGGTTTCGGCTCTAACAAAGAGATTCCCTGTAATCCGCCGAATCTGTTATCAATTTCTCCTCCACCGCGCCCCGCCCCGCGCGCCCCGCCCGCTGTGAAGCTCTAAAAGTGAGTGAGGCCCGCCGCGATCTGAGAGCTGGAGCCCTTCGGAACGTGTGTGTCTATGCACGCGTGTGTGTAAGTGTGCACAACGGTGTGTGTGTGTGTGTATGCGTGTACGAGCGCGCACACTCTCGAAAATGGTTTCAGCCTCCACTCTAGCCTGTGTAGCTGGGGCTGCGCGCAAAGACAGACCCCGAAGCCCACCCCTCCCCTGGAGGAAACTTGACACTTCAGGCGGGGGTAGGGAAGGAGACTGAACCTTCTCACTCCAAGACTGGGGAAACTCCAGATTACCATTCTCCAGGATGCGCCCCCTGCTTTGCGGTGCTTTGGGGACCACCGGGCCGCAGTTTGGAGCACTGGTTAGCCGGCGCTGGGAAGCACATAAGCATTTCCTCTACCAGGAGCCCGGAGGTGTCCAAGCCAAAGGGGTGGCCCGCAAGGGAAAGCTACCGCGTGTTCCAGGGCTCTGTAGTGTTTCTACTGCCGACAGGGTTCCCTTCATTCGTTTTACGGAGCTGACCTCGGCAGGGCCCTTCCATCGCCTGGAGAAGGTTCACCTTTCTTGCCTTTCCAAAGGAAGGGGCTCTTTCGGGGGCTGCGGGCATCGCAGAGTTACACTTATCAGAGATGTGAAAAGGGACGTTGGAAACCTGCTCCTCCTTCCCACACTCTCCTTTCTCCGCCGCCGCCTGCAGGTGGAAAAGTCACCAGTGGGAACAGCAACTGAACCTTCTGCCCCCCCGAATATCTTCAGGAAGGGAACGTTCTCTGCCCGGCTTCTTGCGCCTTGGAAGTCAGGGACACCGCTTATGCTTCGGAGCGTATGCATCTCTGGCTCCGCTTGGGGACCTGTCTCTTCGGCCGGTTTACCGAAGAGTCCGACTTGGGCCAGAGAGGCTAGGCTGGAGCAAGGGTGGCAGTGTAACTTCAAGGCACAGGCTAACAGTGGTGCGATGGAAACGTGGGGGACAACTCCAAGAGAAACACCAGGCCCTCTGTGGTCTCCATCCCCCCTCCCCCAGCAGCTGCTTGACCTGGGGGCCAAAGGGAGAGTAAAACGTCAGAATAATGGGGTACGAGGGAAGGGACCGGCCGGGAAAAGAACCGAAGCCGGACCCTTCTTTTCACGGGAGACATGTATCCCTCCTCTCCGACTGAGAGGAGGCCGCTGGCTGGCAGGAGGGGGCAGGCTTTCCGGTTTCCCTGGATGTGGGGGAACGGACCTCTCTTCCCATTCATTATCCTTTACCCCCAACCCCATCTACTTCCCGCCCCAAACTGGCTGAAGCAGATCCTAAAGGAAACCCAGGCTGCTCTTCCCCATCTGGAAATGGCTTTCCCAAAATCGGCCCGTAAACTGATTATGAAACATACGATGTTAATTCGGAGCTGCATTTCCCAGCTGGGCACTCGCGCGCGCGCTGGTCCCTGGGGCCTCGCCCCCACCCCCTTGCCCTTCCCTCCCGCGTCCTGCCCCCACCCCCACCCCCGTGCCGGCCACCCCGCCTCCTCGGCAGGCAGCCTCCGGCAGTGCGCTCCACTCGCCTTCGCTCTCCTCTCGCCCATGGAATTAATTCTGGCTCCACTTGTTGCTTCTGCCCAGGTCTGGGAGAGGACGAGGATGGTGGTGGGTTCCTGAGTGAATTCCCGAGGAGGGACCCAGGCGCAGCGGGAGACTAGAGGGAAGCGTGGGGGGGGGCAGTGTGCGGGACTGGAAGTCGCAGGAAACCTGGCACCCAGGCTTTGACTCAAACAGCATTGAGACGTGTTTGTAATCGCTGGCGTGTCCCGCGCGCAGGATCCCAGCGAAATAAGATTTCCTGGTGAGGTTGCGTGGGTGGATTAATTTAGAAAAAGAAACTGCCTATATCTTGCCATCAAAAAACTTACGGAGAAGCGCAGTCAGTCAACAGTAAACTTAAGAGACCTCGGCTGTTTCCGTTGTTTAAACTTGTATGCTTGAAAACTATCTGAAGGCAATAAACGTCTGCTCCTTTCTTCCCTCTCCAGAAGTCCATTGGAATATTAAGCCCAGGAGTGGCTTTGGGGACGGCTGGAGGTGCAATGTCTTCCAAGTTCTTCCTAATGGCCTTGGCCACATTTTTCTCCTTCGCCCAGGTTGTAATAGAAGCTAATTCTTGGTGGTAAGTTGATTCTGTGTGCTACTCTTTCCGTTTTTAAACTGTAACAAACATTATGCTACAGTGTTGAACTTTAGAGAGTGAGCATGGGCACATTTATCTAATACAGATGCGTATATGTTCTATGTGCCTTTTAAATATGAATTTTCTTGTAACCTGCTAATTTTACAAATCACATACTCAGTTCCACGGGGGAAACCCGAATCTATAAATCTGAACTTTTTTCTATGAGGCCCTTGTTGAGCTGTGGGCTTCCAGTACCTCGTGTAATAAAAGGGAAATACACTTCTCTAGTAATTGTAAGCGTATCTATAAAGTTAACTTTTTGCCACCTCTAGGTAAAATAAAAAATAATTACTTTCCCTTTTATTTTTCTGTCATTTGAAGTTATTAATCCCCAGTGTCAGAAGTAGAGTCCTAGAAGACAGCTAACCCCCAAGTAGAGACTTTGGCTCTTGAAATCTGATCAAAAGGCAATGAACTTGAAGTAGTCAAATGTCCCTTAAATGAGGGCTTCTCTCTGGATTGCAAACTATCCAGGGGATTGTATGTGACGGCTTTCTGGATATTTTCTCCTGAGAAAATTTCTCTGACTGTGGATTTTGTCTTAGATCCTTCCCTTTTAATGTGTCTGAAAACATGGGTGATTTTCTTCAGTCTGTGTAAACACCCCTCTGTTCTTCCACTTATCGGAAGGTACTGCTGTCTCTCTACTTTTGATGTTCCTGTATTTTAAAGGCAGATCCATCCACTTTGTGGGGACTGAGTCGCTTTCTCTACAGTCAATGGCCGGTCTCTGAGAATCTTCATTTCCCCCCTTTTCTGAGTGACTCTTAGAAATACTGGTTCAAATATGTGGTGACCAGAAAGGAAGGCAGTGAAAATACCAACTGAGGGAGCCAGATGGCCTGGTGGGGACTACACAATACCTCTGTTTTCTTAGTACAGTTTTAACAGAGGAGTTTTATGAAGCCCTTCTCAGACTTTGTCATGCGGACACACAGAGAAAAGGCATCTATACGCGTTTCAAGCCCTGTGTTGCTGACATGCTTTCGGGGAGGTGGGGGGAGCTATCTCCAGAATTCACGTAAATCTTGAATGCACATCTCCCCTCCCCTTTGCAGGTCTCTAGGTATGAATAACCCTGTTCAGATGTCGGAGGTATATATCATAGGTGCACAGCCTCTCTGCAGCCAACTGGCGGGACTTTCTCAAGGACAGAAGAAACTCTGCCACTTGTATCAGGATCACATGCAGTACATTGGGGAAGGTGCGAAGACAGGCATCAAAGAATGCCAGTACCAATTTCGGCATCGGAGATGGAACTGCAGCACAGTGGACAACACCTCTGTCTTTGGCAGGGTGATGCAGATAGGTAAGGAAACACTTGAGATGCCCACTGGCTTGTCCTGTGCCCTTATGTTTGCTTGAATGCTCGATGGGGTGTCCACTTTACAACTCGGTGATGGCTTGAAGATTTTTGTCATTATCCGGAACAGTATTAATTCTGATCCCACCTTTGACCATTAGTTTCTAAACTTCTTGAAACAGTTCAGGAGGGGAACGCCACAGATACCACCATTCCCTACAACATTCCTTCTCCTCCTCTTCTTCTAAAATGCATTTTATTTAAAGTAGAAGCAGGAGACTTGATTTGAATTATCAAAAGTAGATGGGGGAAGACAAGCCATTGAAATCCTTTTAAATCCAAAGGTGCTTGGGATGGTTAGAAGTGTCTGAAGCACAATCCAAATGCCCCCAGTTGTCATTTTTCAGAACGCTGGTAATGCCGGCAGTAAGGTTTTAATTTTCCTAATATAGACATTTCCTGAGGCTACAGAGATATATAAAGTTAAAAGCTTTATTTTTAGTCCCAAAAAGAATTTTAATAAGAAGTGATACAATTTATGTGTGCAATTTTCGACTATCGGCAGAAAAATACACACTTGAGCTTTCAACACAGAAACTTTGAAATAGCAGTTTAAATGTTTTGGTTACAGCTTGAATTTTAATGTTAAATATGGTGTTGAATTTGTTGATCCATTTAGGGAGGAGACAACATTTAAATTTGACCAAGAGAAAAAAAAACTCAGTTTGTCTGTGGTTTTCTGCAATAGTCTAGAATCCTACTTGACAGATGGGCCCTGTGTGTTTCTAGTGTGAATATTGTGGGTCTCTTTAGTTTTATGCAAACAAGCCCTTATAATTAATATGACTGCATTGACTCCAAAAGTAAGAAGCAATTTATCAAGGCACTTAACTGTTTATATTGACTGGAGATAAAAAGTTGGCTTAATATCCATCACAGATGGATAAAATACTTTTGAAAGAAAACTCTGAAAAATGCTGTCATTGAGAACAAAAAAGAGTTGTCAGTGGATGCGTGAGCCAACGGGCTTCATAAACTAACACAGGTTTGGAAGCCACTCCTCAATCTAGTGGGAGAACAGCCTGTAACCCCAGCCTGCATGGTTCATGGGGCTTTGTCCTTTCTGTCAATGATTAAAATGTGCTAATGTATATCCTGGGGTTCGACTGGAGTAGCTAAGCCTGGGGGACTAAGAATGGTCCCTGGACATAGGCTGTCTTAAAGTAGACACATGGGGGATATGGTGAAGACATTTCTGCCTTCTGATACTGTAAGAAAGGAGCTAAATCCTCCTTCTAAACCCTATCACAATGTCAAGTTTCAGCATTCCCTCTTGTATGCAGGACGATAGCCTTTTAAAGCCTGGGAACACTGCTTTCTCACAGGGACAGTAACTAGAAAAAGCCAGAGGAAGAGGGCAGTTGGAAGTACTCTACTGTGTGCTCACTTGCATTCAGATTTGATTTAACATTCCCTCCTCATCCTCAACATGTGGCCTGCTCTGGCCCAGAGCATACTGAATAAACTCTCATTTGATGAACTAATCTCATTACTGATGGAGATTCATTTTAAATGTGGCCCAAGATTCAAAATGCTTGTCTCCTCAAGGCCTGATACTTCAAATACCTGCATTTAATTGTCCCTTGCCAGTGTCCTCTTTGGTCCTTGCCTTGTGGCACTCAGTGGTGGGGACTGGGTGGTGGGGACTGGGTGGTGGGGCTTGTGTGAGTCCCATCCTCTCATAGCCTGGTCGGAGGGAGCAGCTAGTGCTATGGGTCATTTGATGCCACAGGAAGCACAGACTGCATCCTCACTGGCCAGAGGTCTCCTAGGACCTGGTTGTCCTAGAGAAGAAAGCCACTTGGAAGATTAGGTGGGACTTTTTTCCCCTTATCTCTTTGAAACAAGAGAAGGAGAGCAGGAAAATTAGAATGGATTTTTCACGATGAGAAGGGATAGGAATTGAACTCCAAGAACGGAAAGTTGTTTTTACCTTCTTTTTCCTAGCTCAGGCTTTGCTTGAAGTCAATGATCTTAGGGAAAGTTGAAAGTATCTTTGGTGCCCAAGGTGTGCCCATGCCACGCCAAAACCCTCAGTACTCCAGGGACGTGGAAAATGAGACTTGACTGTGAGAATGTGACCCTGTGAGAGGCCAGTGTCTGAGAAGCTCCTGCTGCCACCCCTGACCCTTTTCTCAGCTCATTTTTCCAAGGTGCCACTTGCCCTGGAGGCCCTGCACACAGTCGCCTCCTGAAGGGCCCAGGCTTCATGTTGGAAACATTCTCATTTTTCATCGTGTTCCCCTTTCCTTCCAGCTTTTGTCTCTCGATTGTCTTTGTTTCTACACTGTGAAAAGATGTCAGGAAGGCACCGTTTTTAAGGGATGTGAGGATTCAAGTCAGAATAGATTTCATGCAGAGGGAGACCCAGTCAATGAGCCGGCATGATGACGAGATAGATGCTCGGGCAACAGCCAAACGGCACTTTTTAAATTGATGTTTCTGCACAGCCAACAATTAGCTTAGAGAGTCCTACCAGGTTTTGTATTCTGGGTGAAAATGGAAATGATTGAACTAGACCTGTGAAAAAGAGTTTGGGTGGTTTGTGTTTTTAAAAAGGCCCTTTATGCTCTGCGTGCTCCAGGACAGTGCCTCACCCCCTCAGGATCACTTTATCTCCTCTTCCTCTCTCCACAACACTTTTATTCCATAGTCCTGCCCGGGCCATAGCATTTTCTTTATTATCAGTGTTAATCTTCAAATTACTCCAATCTATCCACCCTCCTCATTTATTTCCACTTCCCCATGGACTCTGCTGTCTAATTTGAACTAGACAGATAGAAAGCCCCACTGGAACTTTCTACATGGATCCTCCTGCCAACCACCAACACACTCCTGAAGTTATTTATTTTTTAAGTGTGGGAGGGGAGAGTCTGTGTGAGTCAAAGCCATGGTCCTTCCTGGGGGTCACAAATGGCCCCAGTGAGCTGTGGGGCAGAGCTTCTCCAGGGAGAGGGTAACCAGGACAACAGGACCATCGCTCTTGGACAGACCTTCTCCTTGGGGCTGGCTGGGTCCTGCTGAGATCTGCTGTCTTTGTGCTACCCCTACTCCAGAAAGATGCCAGCAAGATTTCTCACTGTACGAAAACCCAGTCTGATACATGGGCTTTGAGCATCAGAAGAGACCTTTATTTCATGGGCATCAATTTCAATACCCTTATTTTACAGTTGATTTTGAAAGGAAGGCCCCGTCTTTCAAACCAGGTCATACTTCATTCAGGGGGGCAGAACGCTAATCCTTTCCCTCTCACAGTGAAGTTGTTTATCAAGTTGCTTCTTGTTACATGAAATACAGAGAAATTTCTCTGTATGCAAGTCAAACTGAAGCTAGTCTCTGCTAATAGGGCTCCTATGAGTGTTTTCTGGGGAGGGAAGAACTCTTTCTGTTCCCCACCCCCATTTTCCCCAAGTCTGTTTACTCTGAGGCAAAGGCTATGCATAGGGATATAGGGCAGGAGAGTTGGGGACAGTGGGGTAAAGGGTAGCAGTAGATGTGTGCCAAGACCAACCAGGAGGCTGTTTCAACCACTCATTCTCAAATGAGAGATTTCAGGGCAGGGTTAGAACCCTTGTAGGGGTGATAGAGTAGAGAGCCTAAAAGGTGGTGCAGGGGAGGAGAGGTTGTAGCTACAGAGGGAGGGTGCCAGGTGAAAAGCAGCTGTGGCCCCCAGGCCATGTCTGGCTGAAGATGGGAACCTGAGATTCACAGAAGCTTCTGAGCCTAGCAAATTCTGTTCTGTTCAAGCTGAAAATAATATCAACATTAGAACAAGGATAAGGGAGTCTGGCCCGGTTCTGAGCTTTCTTTTAGTGGCTTCTTTCGTGTGCATTTTTGGAAATAAGGCGTATTGAATATCTTAAAAAGTGTTTAGTGAAAAATCAATCCAGCAGCACTGAAGTCCTGACTAGGCTCTGAAATGTCCCAGCAGATGCAGGTATCCCTGTCTCCTTTGTTAGTTGGTGCCTTTTTGTGGACCCGATCCATCCTTCTGAGCTTGCCTCAAGGTGGGCCCAGGGCCTGCCTGTGTGTTTCAGGGTGGGGTCCAGAGTAGGCGTCAGCTTGAGGTTTATCTCTGCCTGTTTGCTCCAGTAGCAGCTGAGAGGCATGTTGGGATGCTCTCTCTTTTACCAAATCCAAGTTTGCTATGTGTTGGAGGTTCCTCTTCTCTCTCTCATGGGCTGTTATGGGGGAGAGGGGTTCCTGCCTTCAGTAGTCCTGAGAATTGCTTGCTCCTGTGTTTTGACAAGTGGTTTCTCGCAGCCTCCACAATTGAATCCAAGGCCTTGTGTGCTGGAGCATCCATCTCCTCAAGAATTGGTGTGTGTTGGACTCTCTCAAGTCTTCTCCAGCTGCTGATGGAGGTCTCCTTAGTACCGCCTCCCACCCCCTCTCTCCCTCCACGCCCGCGCGCGTGCGGGGACACACACACACACACACACACACACACACACACACACACACACACCAAGATCTAGGCCTCTGCATGGGGCAGGCAATCTGGTGACCCCTCATCCTCTCCCGCAGGCAGCCGAGAGACCGCCTTCACATACGCGGTGAGCGCAGCTGGGGTGGTGAATGCCATGAGCCGAGCATGCCGCGAGGGCGAGCTGTCCACCTGTGGCTGCAGTCGTGCTGCGCGCCCTAAAGACCTGCCTCGGGACTGGCTGTGGGGCGGCTGTGGAGACAACATCGACTATGGCTACCGCTTCGCCAAGGAATTCGTGGACGCACGAGAACGGGAGCGAATCCATGCCAAGGGCTCCTATGAGAGCGCGCGCATCCTCATGAACCTGCACAACAACGAAGCAGGCCGCAGGGTGAGTACTTTAGTCTCCCTGCCACCCCTCCTCTCTGCATGTGCACAGGAGCTGGGTTCTCTCTCCTGGCACCATCACTCAGCTCAGGTTTCTGGGAGACACCCACACCTTGGGTCTCTGTGCATGCTTGGCTTCCTCTATCTTCCTCTGCCTCCTTGTCCTCTCAGCTTCTTTATTTTTCCTTAAGTCACTTCCCTCATGGGGCCCCTTTGGAAAGAGGTGAACATTCCAGAAAGGCCTCCCCCTCCAGGGACCTGAATGGTACCATTAATGGGTCCTGAGTCCAGGAGCTCCAGCTGTGCACTGAGAAGTATGTTGTGTTTCTTTGTAACTGGTCCCCACCAATGGTTATCAGAGCTCATCCATTTGTGGCCGGGTTTCAGTTAGAGAAAGCATTAGGTGCTCCACTTAGCAAGGCCTTACCCAGCTTTGGACCCTCCTTTCTTTCTCCCCATCTGCCTTGTGAATAAAGCAGACCTGATGGGCTCAGAGTTTTACCAAAGGGCTTTTGTTAGGGAAAAGACAGAAATTTTAGCAGTGTGGCATTGCTTCAGTCTGAGTCCAGGGTGGCTCTTAAGAGTCTAGACACAGAAAATCTGTCCCCAGCCTCCCTGAGCCTCTTGTTCCCGCTCTTTCCTTATCCTGCTGGAGATATGAAAAGCTACACCAGGATATTTTTTAAAAAGACCTCCTTTTTTTTCCCCTGCGGTTAAACACATGGCACTTTATGGCCGCTTTAAAATGAAGGGGTGAAAATGTTTCTTAACTTTGGCAGCATTGAAAACCAGGACCATTATTTTTTTTTTCTCACAGAATCCAAGGTAGGTGCCAGGAACTTTCTGGTCACAGATTTCACTCTTCTATATTTTGGGGTGAGGAAAGAGGAAGATAATGATAGAGTAAACCTGAGGACTGGAAGGAGATATAGACCACTCTGGCCCCACAGCCTCATCTCACAGATTGGGAAACTGAGGTCAAGAGGAATTCTTAGTGGCCATGTAAGACAGTCAGTGGATCTGTGTTATAAATCTCCGTTAACTTGCCGTAATCAGAGCTTAGGACTGAAGAGAGGCACTATGGTACTAGAGATGCTGGCGTTAAATTAAGTCTGTCTCTCTGGGTTTCTGAGCCTCAGTTTCCACATTTCCACATCTTTCCATGGCCATCGCAATGACTCCCACTCGGAGTCATTGTGAAGACAAAGTGAGGTCATGGGTTAGGGTATACCACTGGAAACCCGGCCTACAACAATGTTGCCTTTGGTTCCTTCTCAGGTTTTAGCTTAGTGTCAGTCAGTAGTTAGTACTTGACAAATGATAAGTTAATTATTAAATATTACAGAATAATAGGACATAGAGAAGTCAAAGATTGTGTAGATAATTCCAGCTAACTTCCTCTCAAATTGGAGGGTCAATAGTTGAGGATGACAGGGAAGGACTAAGCGCAATGTGATATTGCTTATGCTTCCCTGAGGGGACATGTACTTGCTGTCCTTGCTCAGGTCTTCCACCTCAGGGACTGTTCCTCTCTCCAGGTTGTGGTTGTCATGGGTCCACATGTCATTGCAGGGGAGGGGTCCAGCTCCATTTTCTGGAAGCTCCTAAGAGTTCATTCCCAGGGTCCCACCCTCCTGACATCTTTCCCCTCTGTAGGATCTGACTGGTGCATCCAACCAGAAACGTTCCAGGCTATCTCTGGGATGTCCTTATCACTTCTTTCCTAGAAAGAAATCCTGCAGGGCTTGGCCACTGACAGAAGAGGGTCAAGCACTTCCAAGTGGCGAGAGGGACCCCTGGAGAAGTTGAGAAGTGTCTTTGCTATTGTTGTTGCCCTTGATATCGATACTTTGATATTGTCATATTTTGATATGTGACATTTATTTGGTTGCGCTCTATCATGGGAATGATGAGCTAAAGGAAGGATTTTGGTTGGTGAGGTGACACAGGAACCAGCTCTTCTCTAAGTTAGGGGTTGGGACCTTTGAAAGTTGTATACTATGCCAGGAAACCATATTAAAATTTCTTTAGGTCATTAGCTTTTGGTTTTCCTTAAAAGGGAGCAAAGAGTAAATATATTTACAAAACCTTCCTCAGACTGAAAGTCTTTATGGCATGAGAATGTACTGGGGCTCCTTTTCAAAGAAAGCCCTTATGAGTCCTTAGAGGAGGAAGGTGGTCGTTTGAGCAGAAATGACTAGGTACTGGACAGGCCCTGGCTAGCACTGCCACACCATGATGACTTTGGAAGGTTGCTGGCATGAGGAACTGTGGGCAGTCAGGACTATAAATAGGCAGCCACCACCTCCCAGACTTCTGGGCATAGTGCTGTGGGACCAGACCTATGAGTACTGCTCCTGCCCGAGGTGACTGGGCAAAAACCCAGGGCCATGGCCCCATCACCTTGGTGAAAGAGCAGGTTTACTGAGTGGATTTGGAGTGCCAAATGCTTCCTTGCTTTCCTCATCTTTATCCTCCCAACTGTGTAGGAAGTTGGTACCATCCACAGGTGGCAAATAGACTTAGAAAGGAAGAACTTGTTGCCTAAGTTCAAGGGCAAAATCAGACATCCTACATCCATGACTGCAAGGTGGTCCTTGAGACCTAGGATGGGACAGGACAGAGTAGGGGCTTTAAAGTGGATGGCAGTGAGCATAACTGAGACCCAGACCAAGTTCCCCTACACCCTGGCTGTGTGACTTGTGTGAGCCACCTACTCGCCATGTCACGGTGCTATCATGTTTCTGTACATGCTACAAAGTTGCTAGTCTGAGTGGATGAGATCACAGGTGTCAGGGCTGTTCCGACATTAGAAGGACACAGTAATATGGTAGGATGGGGGAAGATTGGAACACTGAGCCCTCTAGGGATGGATCTAAGTCACTGTAGGAAGGCCTACTGTCTGGATACAGATCCTAGCACTCTCTACTTTCCAGTGGCTGGGCAGGAACTCATTTCTCTAGCTCTCTATTCCTTTCTCTGTGAATGGAAGGATAACAGCACATCTTTCAGAAGCTTGGGTGCAGGTCTGCATTCAGGGAAGACAGGCAAGAAATGGACTTCATATGGTACTGGTGACATTTCCCTGCAAAAGTGGAGGCCACTGGAATATTGTTTTTTCTGTTCCCATTTGAATGTGATGGTTGCAGACAGAATGATGAAAACTAAAGAGTTGTAGGGTTTTCAAAGAAGGTAACAGTATTTCCAGTGCTGGGGAATGAAGAAGTTAAACACAACCCTTGATTCAGCCAAGAGACATGGCTGCCCCTAGAAAGTGGAAGATAGCTTTGTTCACCATGCTCGTGCCCAAATCTCAGCTCCTTCAAGAATGCGCACAGTAACCTTCTCCCTTTCCTCCTGCAGACAGTGTACAACCTGGCAGACGTAGCCTGCAAGTGCCATGGAGTGTCTGGCTCATGTAGCCTCAAGACATGTTGGCTGCAGCTGGCGGACTTCCGAAAGGTGGGCGATGCCCTCAAGGAGAAGTATGACAGCGCAGCCGCCATGAGGCTCAACAGCCGGGGCAAGCTGGTACAGGTCAACAGCCGCTTCAACTCCCCGACCACGCAGGACCTGGTCTATATCGACCCAAGCCCGGACTACTGTGTGCGCAATGAGAGCACAGGCTCGCTGGGCACACAAGGCCGCCTGTGCAACAAGACCTCAGAGGGCATGGACGGTTGCGAGCTCATGTGTTGTGGCCGTGGCTATGACCAGTTTAAGACAGTGCAGACTGAACGCTGTCATTGCAAGTTTCACTGGTGCTGCTATGTCAAGTGCAAGAAGTGCACAGAGATTGTGGATCAGTTCGTTTGCAAATAGTGGTGTGCCTGCCCATCACTCAGCCCATTCCCAGGACCCACTTATTTATAGAACGTACAGTGATTCTGGTTCTTTTTATTTTCCCCCAGGAATTGCAGCTGGAACCATATTTTTTCTGTTACCATCTAAGAACTCTGTGGTTTATTATTAATATTGTAATTAATATTTGGCAATAGCGGGGGAAAACCAAGGAAAATATTTATTTTACGAATCTTTGCAAAGTTAGTACAAAATTTCTTTCTTCTGATGCTACAGGATAAAGGGGAAATAACATATATTCTGACTTAGCTGCATGGTTGGGGTTCACATCTAGAAGGTATGGGAACTTTTTTCTTCTCAAATATGGAGTCCTATGGGATGGGTGATACCCTAGTGAAAGAGGTTGGTGCAGACCCATGAATGACTCAGTTCCTATGGTCAAAATGAATTGCAGATGCTCTGCTATAAAACAAAAGAGCTGAAATCTAGATATAGTAAATATATATATATTTACTATATATATATATATATATATATATATATATATATATATATATATATATATATATATATATACCAAAAATACAGACTATGAGACACTCCCCATTCCAGAGGTTAGCAGCCTGCTTTTTGTGTTTTCAGAATGGTCTCTTAGAATGTAAGAGCAAGACTCTCTTATCTTCCTAAACAGGCATATCATATTTGTTATTATAGCCCACCTACAAATACTCCATTTACGGATGTGCCTTTTTCTAACAGTTCATGAAGCTGGTAGGCTGCAGGGGCAGGATGTCCCCAGAAATTAGAAAACTTGAAATTTCCTACATTGAGGCCATATCTAATTCTAAATACCAGACTTTATGTCTGGGAAGGGATTTTGACTCAAAAACTATCTCAATTTGGAAGCCATCTTACTGTCTTAAAAATGAAAATTACCCATGGATTCCATTTGCAGACCCTCTACCCAGACGACAAGGAAATCACATGTAGTTGAGCACTGCAGAAGGACAGAATACCTCTTTGAGGAGAAACTGGCAGCCACCTTCCTAGTTGACCCCAAGCCCTCTCTAGACTCTGTGCCCTTATGGGATAGGATGCTGGCCATGCTTGAAATGGTGACTCCCGTGGATGCTCATGGTTCGCTGGGCAGGAAATGCATGTGAGGAGTTATGCTCAAAACAGCTACTTGGGGATTGCGTCTTTCTCTAATAGCTTTTCTTTGGAAGTACAGTAACTTCCTGGGTTTTGCTGATATTACTTGGCCCAAAGAGTTCACAGAGGTGTTGCGACCATTATAATCCTGTGTTTAGACTATTCATTTGTGCTTTTCCTATTATCCTGCAGGTGGACACTAAAACTGTTCCTAGTGTACTTGAACAGTTGCATTTATAAGGGGGGGAGGGAGTGGTTTAATGGTGCCTGATATCTCAGTCTTTTGTACATAACATATATATAAATATACATATATAAATATAGATATAATTATATCTCAGTGCAGTCTGTGGTTTAGATTTACAGTTTGCTCTGGGCTTGGACTCTGCCTGGAGTATTGTCCTTCATTGAAGTCCAACTGGGACTTCTTTTTTCCAAAATTTTGAGTCTTGACATTGGCATGTGACTCTCTGGGATCCTACCATGAACACCAGGAAGCAAGCTAGACTCTGAAGAAGCCTTCAGGGCTGGTGTCCTGAAATATATGTTGGTTAGAAGGTGGCCCTTCTCCTTCCCGCCCACCCTCAGTTCTCCACCCTCTCTTTGGTACCCTGTGCGGGGAGGGCATTGCCAGCTTGTCACAGCTGTGGACCCTGAGGGGCGCTCAGAGCCCAGGAGCACCAACCTCGTCTCGATTTGCTTAGCTCATTTCTCAGTGAGGACTTGTGCTTGTCCTGTCTGACAGGACTGACCTGAGTCCCTGAAGCAAATCAGCTCACTGCATAGTTAGCTAGTTTAAACAATATTTTAAAATAAGGGCACCTCTATTTCCAAAGTGGCATCTGCTGTGTTGTTGTAGGCCTGATGCTGTTTTTCAAGGTATGAAAAGATGTGTGTCTCCCTTCGTTGGCTTGGTGGCCTTCCGGTCACCTCAGCCCCGTGGCTCTTAACTTATTGCCCCCAAATATTCATTTCCCCTCAGCCACAGTGAATCGCAAACGAAAGATCTTGAAATGAAAAAGCACTAATTTAGTTTAAAATGTCACTTTTTTGGTTTTTATTCTACAAAAACCACGAAGTACGCTCTTTATATTTGCTAACTAGATCATGTTCTTTTTAGTGACTCATGTTCATGAGCAGAGTGGAGTTTAACAATCCTAGCTTTAAAAAAAAACTATTTAATGTAAGATATTCTACGCGTCATTCAGATATTTTGTATATCCTCTATGGCCTTTATTCTGTACTTTTAATGTACATATTTCTGCCTTGTGTGATTTGTATATTTCACTGGTTTAAAGAAACATTGAAAGGCTTATGCCAATGGAAGATAGAATATAAAATAAAATGTTACTTGTATATTGGTAAGAGGTTTCAGTTGTCCTTTAGCTAATTCACGTGGAGAGATGTTTTCAGGAGAAGGCACAGGGGTAGTTTAGGACGGCTGTGTGTTCGAATAATAGAAGAGCGGACAAATTTACCAAAAGCAAACTATTTGGAGGCTTCAAAAGAGTTCTCTATATGCAACAGAACAAAAACGGAATTCTCTTTTCCTATATATGTTCCTTCAAAAAGAGAGAGAGAGGAGTCAGGCAGATGGCGTAAAGCTGGTCACAGAATTGCTCACATTCTTTAGGCATTATGCATGCGACTTAATTGTTTTAGAGTGTGTTGCTCTTGTAACATCCCAGGGATGAACCAAAGAAGCTCATGCTTTTGTCCATGTCCGCCAGATTTTGAGCTCTCTCACACACGTCTATGCATGTGTGTATGTATTTCTGTGTATATCATTGTGTTTACCACTGCAAATGTAAACACTTTGCGAGTTTACCGTGGGCCATGCGGGGCATCTCTGTTCTCCGTTTGAGGGCGCAGCTTTTATGAAAAGAAAACTGCAGCGAGCAGGAACTAAAGGTTCCTTGTGTGACGTGCAATTAATAAGAGGCCTCCAGCTTTCTGGAAATGAATCCCAGAATCTGTTTAGGCCTGTACAGACTGATACATTAGCTAGCCTTTTGCCCTTCTCTTTTTCTTTTTGGATAACCTTGTAACATGCTGAAACCTTTAAAGGAAACCAAGAATGCATTATTCCACCAAAAAAAAAAAAAAGCCAAAACAGTAGACCAACATATAGAGTGTTTAAAATAGCATTTCTGGGAAAATTCAAAGGCTTGTGGTTCTAGGAGTCACATCTGTTTCCGTTTTTCTTCAGTTGTATATTGACCAGTGTTCTTTATTGCTAAAACATATACTCAATGTAGCAATGTCAGCATCTTTTTTCTTCCCATCCTGGAGAGCATTCAAAACCTTCCCAGTACAGGAACATCAATGAAACAATTATACACAGGCTGTGGCAAACAGAACTGTGTTTAAAATGGTCAGTATTGGGGCTCCAGGTCAAGGCTGTATTGTTCTGGTCCTGGTTCTTTGTGCTCTTGACCTTCCTGGCTGCCACTTCCTATGACAGCAGCTGCCTGCCCACATTCGTTCGCAGAAGATTTTTCTCAATAGCAGTTTCCAACATGCTTTTCTGCATCATCATTCAAGTGACTGGAACCTTCAGATAGGGGCCCGAGAGCAGAATCACACACCCTGTGGACAAGAACTGTATTAGCTGACTAAAGCAACCATTAGCAAAAGCTGCCTAGCAACACTGAAGTAGAAGCAGGGAATGGGGATGGCAAAGTTGCTTGTGACTTCAAGTACATATTTCATGCCAGCAAGCATGGAGGCCTCACTCTGAAGTGCTGAGCTGTTACTGTAAAACATGCTTTAAAGTATTGATTTTCTGGAAAGGTCTTTTCTAGTCTTCGCCTCTTGGTGAAGTAGCAAACAAGATGCCATGTTGTGAAAGGGAAGAGGATGATTTTTTTTTAAATTGCAAAAACATTTAGAGATATAAGATTTAAAACTTATAAAAGGGATCTTTGAATTTGCCTGTTAACATGGACTTTACACTTAAATCTGATGATTGGATGATGTTCTGTGTTGGAGAAACATCTTGTTAGCCAGCTTTATAAAGAAGATGTAATGAAAAGTTGGTGTGAGCCAATCTAGAAGGCTGAATAAAAGCTCTTACAGTGTTGCCAAACCAAGGAGGGACTTGCATCTTAGACCAGTTTTTATATGATTTTCAATTTGCGGAGATAGAAAGGAGATAAAGATTATTTATTTTTGTTCGTATCTTGTACTTTTCTATTAAAATCATTTTATGAAACCCAGCCCGCTCCTATGTGTGTGTGTATATTTAGCAGAGAGGGGCTGAATTCATTTGAGTCTGTTGTGGGCTTGGATACTGGTTTAGAACTTCGAGGAGTAAAAAACAAAACAATCAGCAACAATAAAAAAGAATACTAATGTCTCCAGCATGAGAGGTCATTACACTTGAACCTCAAGTATTTATTCTGTAGATTTGTGCTGGCCTTTTGTTGGCCTCCTGTTAATTTGTCGTCTTTCTTATTTCTTCACTGTGGAACCCTGTGAAATGATTCTCCCCTGTAGACATTTAGTATGGAGGGATGGGATTGCCATACCATTCTGGGGTGGGAGGAAATGAACTGGAGAGAGAAGTAAAGGGGTGTTTAAATGAGCAGATGGGATCAACTGGAATGTTTTGCTGGTTGCTTATTTCACGACACAAAGGCTGTCATGAGTTTCTTAACTAGGGGTTCCCCCAACCCAGCACCACTGGAATTTCAGGCTTGGTGGCTCTCAGGAGTAGATCTACCCTGTGCAGGTTTACCAGTACTCCTGGCCTCCACTTACTCCGTGTCCAAGGCCACCTCTCAGTGGCTGACATGTCAGACAATGTCCTGGGGAAGAACACTCCCAGTGAGAAAACATGGCTTTAGGTGTGGAACTGGGGTTCTGAACACTTAGGGAACTTGGGGTGACCAGACCACAGTGGTGTGCTGATGCTTGCATGTGTGGCCCCAAGAATGAACAAAATCCCTTGCAGATGTCTCTGTAGAGACACTGGAGCTCCAGCAAGCTGACTGTCTCCTTAACAGATCTGAGGCTAAGAGGCGGGGCTCAGATTCTAAGGCTGAAGTTTGCTTTGCCACCTGGGAAAGCTGTGGAAGGTGTGACTCTGAACCCCTTGACTGTATATACCATGAGAGTGCAAGTTCCTTAGCTCTTGGAGCTGTGCGGGGGGGGGGGGGGGAACCCACACAAACAGGATTCTGTTGCATCCTAATGGCACAGCAAATGTTGTCTGGGAGGGGAGGAGGTTAAGGTGAGGGACCTTGGAAGCCTGAAGGGTTCTCTAAGTGGCTGAGTCTAAGGCAGCCTTAGACTTGCTCACGGTGAGGGCTGCCTTTCTCCAGGCAAAACTGCAGCCCTGATGTCAGCGCCTCCACATTTGTTTTGTTTAACCTGCCTGGTAGAATTTTTTAAAGAATGCATCTTAATTGTGGACTCTTAAAGGGGAAGCAGTTTCGCATTCTGGCTTGCAAGCCGGGAAGAATGGGGGCTGGGCTCTTGGGTAGCAGCTGTTATTCCTGTGGCCTACCTGGTTCCTCAGTGTTGTTTATTTTTTCCTTTTTTTTTTTTTCAACAGCACGCTCCCCACCTCAGGGACTCTTCAGTTCATCACAGTGACATTTTGGTCCAGGTGATTCCTATGAGGGTCTCTTACACAGCGCAGGATATTTTCCTCTGTTAGATGACAATTGCACTCTCCAGCATATGACAAAGTTTTGTCTCTGGACATTGCTAGATGTCCTGGTTGGTGGGGCACCCAAGGGTGGAAGCAATGACAGTTGCTAGTGAAAGTGTGTTGAGATGCTTGCCAATGAGGTTGAAAGTGGAAATGCGCCAAAAGCGCTGGACTCCCTGTGCGAACGAACACACGTCTGGTGTGCCCCTCAGCAGAGGCCTATGGAGTGGCAAGAGGCCCTCTCTTCCCAGGCTTGGCCCTGCCACTCGCAAGCAGTGTCTTCTAGAACCTCGCCCTCCCTGGAATAAGGAACAAACACCATACTAGAGTTGATAATGTAAATGATGGCTGCCCCACCCCGATTACCACCCCAAGGCTGCCTGATCACCCATTCATAAAGGTGGGATTAGTTGAAAAACAAAGTCGGTATTGCCCAACCAGCCTTCCCCTGGCCCATCTAGCTCCATGGCTAGGCCCCTCTAGTAGCTGAGTAGAGGCACCTAAAGCGCATTCCATTACTCAGACTGTAGAGAGCTGGACAGGAAGCACTCCTGGCCGGGAAAGGCCCTTGCCCTCTGGAGGACTCACAGTGTCAGTAATGTAGGAGAGGGCCGTGCGGCAGCTGGAGAGCAGGTGGGCCAGAGGGCTGCTGCTTAGCTCCTTTTGGTGGCATTATGTCTCTGTGTAGCAGGGAACCTGTAACTGTTACCTGGGCAAGTTGGGAGGCACCTGCATTGGAAGGTAATATTTAACTCCCTCCCTGCAAGCCTCCCTCTCTCTGTCTCTCCTCTGTCTCAACAGACTCTCATTCATTATGTAGCTTGGGATAGCCCCAACTTTGCTGTCCTTCTGCCTCCACCTCCCAAGTTAGAATTCGGGGGTTATGGGTATGTGCTGCTATGCCTGACAGCGTTTCCTCTTTTCTGGCACTAATGTTTTTTTTTTTTCCTTCGCTTAGTTTAAGACTCTCAAGCGCCATCTGAGTTAGTACTTTGATTTGTAGATAAAGGGATAGATAATTTAGGGAATTTAAGTCTGAACCAAGTGTCCCTCTACCTACCACCTTCTCTGGTGGTGCTACAGGAAGATGGTCTCCTAATGGGACACTGCTTTGCCAGAGCCTCTGGAAGGATGACCAGAGGACTTTTGTTCTGTCTAATGGCGGAGATTGGGAGTGTTGTGGACTTCAAGATGAGGAGCCTGAGATCTTGAAAAGTCACTGTGAATTCTCTTTTTCTGTCACCCACCCTGAATACCAGTAGTTGATGGAGCCACAGTTTGGGGAGGTCTGGGACCGTGGCTTACCCTGTGGAGGAGAGTCATGCATCCTCCAGGCATTCTCTTTGTGGTTTGCTTAGAAACTTCTACTGACAGCTGTTGTGGTTTATTATTTTCACTATGTAAAGATGTGCTACATTGGCTTATGCTGCAGAAAGTGACTGTGCTGTGTAAAGGTGTGTTACTTTTGTTTAATTATGTAGAGATGTGTTGCATTTGTTTCACCTTGCCTGCCCAAGGCCCCTGATTGGTCTAATAAAGAGCTGGATGGCCGATACCCAGCCAGAGAAAGGAGAGGTGTGGCTGGTGGGTAGAGAGAATAAGTAAGAGTAGAAAATCTAAACTCGAGAGGAGAAAAGAAAAAGAAATGGGGAGAAAGAGACGGACATGCCTGGGGCAATAGCCGGGGAGAAGCCAGACAGCTGCCCGCCAGATGTGGAGACAGCAGGAAAGTAAGATACACAGAAAGAATAAAAGGTAAAAGCCCCAAGACAAAACGTAGATTAAAAAAACAGATTAAAATAAGAGCTAAGCTAAGGTCACACATTCAAAATTAACAATAAATCTCTCTATCATGATTTGGGAGCTGGTTGGTGGCCCTAAAAGAAAAAGCTTGGTACAGTAAGTCACTGAGATTTGGAATTAGAAATTCCATCTGACGTGTTGGCTCTCCTGGTACTTTCCAAGGCCTTCACTCTCTCCCTAGACTCCATGTGGGTCTTCTAGTCATAAGGAAATACAGACAGGGTGAGTCCCTGGTATATCCTGGCATCCCATCTTCAGGATATATGGGCCCCTGGTGACTCCAGAGGAAGAGACATAAAGGATGTCTGCTTACCCCCATAGGAGAGGCATGGATAAACCCGAGAAAGATGCCATCCATGTCCAGCCTGGTGGGCTGATGCCTAGAGGCGGGGGCAGCTTTTGCAGTGGCTCTGGTGTAAGTCCTGCAGAGAGGCCAGAGCTGATTGTAGACGTGGCTTCACTCATAATTGGGCAGGTCATGAATTGAATGTGCTTTTCTCAGAATGTGATCTTCCATCTCCAGTGAAGCAGGCTGGGCTCTTGGAGACCTCTTGAGGCCTAGATTATGGCTTTCGTTGCATTCGCAGACCTGAGGATGACTGGGATTCAGAGACTAGGGGAATGATTCATTTACTCCCACATACCCACCATAGGCATGGTAAAAGGGAAAGACAAAAAGCTTAAAGATAAAAACAAAACACCAAACAAACAAACAAAACAAAAACCAAAAACAACCCTGGCCCCAAGATTTGCTCATTAGCTGTGCATCCTTTGGCTGTGTGCTTAACCTTTCTGAGCTTAAATAGTTTCATCTATAATGTAGGAGACTGTGATCATGTTATGGGTGATAGTGAGCACTGACAATTCTGCTAGCTTAACACCCACCAAGTGCTTTTGCTGCGGCCCGTCACTTCTTACCAGGAGCCTCTTCTCCTTACCAGGGTTAGGCAACTCAGGAACCTCTGGATCCCACAAACTCAGGATGCCCCATTGAAACGACTCAGTGGGGGTCCACAGGCATGCCCAGAAGGCTTTTCCCTGTTTAAGGAGAGACCACCCCCACTGGGCAGTATGAATTCACCAGCTCCACAGCGCAGGGTGGAGGCTAAGAAGTAGGAGACCAGGTCATCAGGAACTGAGCGTAGCAGGGTCACATCCTAAGCATGAGCTGCAGCAGTCTCTCGGCTTCCTCCTGGCTTCAGTCTCTTCCTCTGTAAGCCCAGGGACAGCAGCACAGGCTTCTGGACCCTAGGGGCTTCCACTCACTATGCCCAGGCTGTTGGGCCAAGGGAGAACAGCAGAGATCACAGCCTGACTTTTGACAAGGACTCTTGTCCAGGAGGGGTCACCTGGCTGTTCCTCCTTCTTTCACCATTGGAGGGCGCCATGATCAGCAGGCAGGGAATTCTCCTCTTCATGCGAGTCAAAGGACATCAGAGCTCTAAACCCAACCCATTTGGTCTGCATTCTGACCTACCACTGCCTGCCCGTTTGCTGTGTGGCTCTGGGTATGTTTTGTGTCTTCTCTGGGCCTCATTCTTCCAAACGTGAGCAGCAGTTTCACTGAGTCACTAAGCATTTGATTTCTCCTTCAATTAGCCTTTCTCCAAGAAGCCGCCCTTATTCTGAGATGGGAAACATCACCATCCAATAAAGCAAAAGGAACCTGGACTACATTGGTTGGCCCTTGTCCATCTGCCCTTCTGCCCTCTGCCCATGGGCCTTGCCCTCCCCTTGCCCCTTCCAGGTACTCTCTCTGTAACAATCTGAAATTGTGAGTTTCAAAAGCACCCACACAGTCTTGGCCCACTTCTTGGTTTTCCTGGGATCCCTCCTGCCCCATCTGCGAAAGGGGTAAGTCCTGTCCATTGTGCAGATGTCCCCAGAAGCGGTTTTCAGGTGACCAGCCTGGATGGTGATCACTCAAACGCCAATTGGCAAGAGGGGCTGTGGTTGACCCATTTGCCAGGGCAAGCACAGCTGGTGATGTTACTGAACGGTGGACAAGAAGCGGGATGGAGCTGGCTGCTTGCAGCATACGGTCTCCAGGCTGTTTGCAGGGTAGTGAACACAGGTCTTGCCTAACAGGCTCGTTTCCTGGAGGAGTCCCTGGCAGACAGGTGAGTTTCCTCTCTCAGGTCTTCTCCTGAAGTCCTTGATCTAGGCTGGCACCTATACTCTCTAACTTTATTTTTTCCACTCCGCATTTCTTCAGGGCCTCTACCAACACAATCTTTTGCTGGGTGAAGAAATCACTAAGACTTTCTCTTGTAGGGAAGGGTTCTGACTTTGTACCATTTGGGGTGGAGCACCAGAATGAAAGAACCTAAGAGGGTGCCCCTAGACAACGGGAAATCCACACTCCCTGCTTTTCTTTTTTTCCATGAGAAGCTTCAACCACTTGAATTTGGGGCTTGAAACCCAAGAAACCAGTCCTAACTGTTTGCACCTCTCCTGCTGCTTCTTGCTAAATTTCATTAGGGCTAACAATTTGTAGAACACTTACAGTGTAATGTGATTTGAATGGCTGGCCCTAGCTGCTAGAGATGGAGGCTCCCCTGGGCGTGGGAGCCCAGGCAGTGGTGATGGGGCCTCCCTAAAGTGGGGTGTGGTGCCGTGAGCTGTGAAGGCAGACAGCATCTTGCCAGCCGGGGTGTACACCCTCAGAGTCAGGAGGGGCGGTCTCCAGCCTCCCTTCCCTCTTTGCCCTGCAATCACTTTTGTTCCTGGAGACTGAGCAATCTTAGAGTTTCGGCATGCAATAAAACATGCTCAACCACAGGCCTCCTTTGAGCCAGGGCTGCGAGCTGCCCGCCAAGCCTGCTGGCCAGCAGTCTACATGGGTAGGCGGAATTGATAGTGTGGGTCCTGCCTCTGGCTTTGCTTTCTGTTTTGGCTTTGTAACTAAAACAGAACTGATGCCTGAGCAATGGGACAGTCCCGTTTTATTTTTATCCCCTATCAAAGTTTCACGCCCGTGTGTGTAAGTGTGGGGCGGTTATGGTGTCACAGACTCAGTTTGCTTTTGGATCCCTGCCCTGCCTCATCCTGTGACCTCGACCATGTCGTTTTCCATCCCTGAGTATCAATTTCCTGGTTTACTAAACTAAGCCGGTGTTTCCTACCCTGCACAATTAATTAGGCAAAGTATCTGAAATAGCATCCTCCACAAGAGCCATCACCAGCGGTGGAGATTTCGCTCGTTGTGGTGAATTAAAGCATTCTGTTCTCCAGTGCATTGAGCCACATATTAGGGGTTCAATACCACTACACTAAATGACGGTGTAGCTATATGATTTCCCATCAGCGTGGAAAGTTTGGAACCGTGCAGGCCTAGAACCACACCTGCACACACGAGATGTCAGTAAGTGTCCAGAAGGAAACAAAGCCTTCGTCACCTTCCACCAGAAGAAAAGGCCTGGGGACCAGTGCTGGCTTCAGTGAGACACATGCATGAGAGCAGTTTGCTCAGAATTTAGGATATGGAACTCTGAGAGCAGCTGTCTTAGTATTGGGCATTCTGTTGTCGCCGGACTCCCACCCCACCCCATCTTCTTTTTATTTTCCTTCATTTTTGAGACAGACCTTTGTTATGGAAGACAAGCTGGCTTCAAGCTCCGCTATACCTGGTTCCCTTTGACGGTGCAACATTGAAACAAGGATTTTCAAGGAGCTGGGAGGCAACAGCCGTCAGGTTGCAGAGCCTTGGACTATGCAGGCCGGACTCTGCACATTCTCCCAGGACCTGCTGTTCTGGATGCCTTAGTTATAGACTGCCAGTCGGGGTGATCTGGGGTGTGGGTAAAGGGTGCAGTTACAAAGTGATGGGAAGGTCAGCCTGAACCTGAGGAGCAATGAGGGAGGCTCTGGGGAGGATCCCAGAGCAAGGAATTCATGAATTAACCTTCACTATGGTTTCTAAGTTAACAGAGGACATCAGTGAAATGCAGATCTAGGACTCTTCCTTGGTTATTCAGATTTATTATTCAGGCAGAGATTCCCAGGGAGTCTGTTTTTCCTTAGGCTCCTCAGGGACCCCAGCACTAGAGAATGTTAATAGGCTCAGGTCTTGGGAGGGTCACTTGTGGGCAATCATAGCTTCTCTGATCTCAAGATGATAATGGGCCACAGGGTGCCTTGAAGGCAGTCATTGGCTCTTGCTGAATACACACAAGTGAGAGGACTTGATTGTCCATTGTCCAATCAGCACACTTTGGCTGGGGTGGTAAGGTGGAACATTAGAGCTGCAGCTTGGCTCCCAAGGGAAGTTCCTTCAGCTAGCCCATCGCCTACCTACTCTTTCATATTCAATTCAGATTGTTGCCAAGACTATTGAAAACAGTGAAGACACAGAAGCCACCTCTGTGCGACTGATGGACAGACCAAGGAGGAGGGGTAGGTACAGACAATGGAATATTAGTCAGACTCAAGGCAGAAGGCCATCTTTCTGTGGGAAGGGATGCGCATGAGTCTGGAGGAAATTAAGCTAAGTGAAATAAGCCAGAAGCAGAAAGACAAATACTGGATACAGTTCCACTTAGAGAGTCTAAAATTGCCACATGTGTAGCAAGGATTGTAAGTGGTGGTCACTAGGACTTTGAGGGTTGATGGAGAGGAGGGGGGGTCTGCCAAGAGTGAACAGTATGATAACACACTCTTAAAAACCCGCTGATGGTGTTATATTCTGAGGCAGAGGGAGGAAATGGTGGGGGTGGGAAGAGGAGAACTGAATTTTAATGATTTGCAAAGCCATCTCCTTTGGCAATGTCATTTTTGTTGCTTTGTCTAGGGGAGTCTGGGGACCAGGAAGGTCTTTTGTTCTGGAGTTTCTTTTCCTTTCCAGAAGGCATTTGCCTTAGCCATTAGTGTGTGTTGGTTGTGTGGTGGCTAATAAAGACTTTATAGTTAATCCGGTGACTGTGGGATGTTTAAGGGGAGTGTTAGGCATCTGACTTGATGGTCCAAGGGTCTTCATCCTTTTATGTACTCAGATTTTATCTCTTACTTTATAATGGAAACAAGCAGGAAAATCTTGTTCCATGTATTTATGAAGAAAAATCAGTGCACAGTGTTCCTAGCCATTATCTCTAAGTGGGAAAATTGGTGTTTATTTTCATTGATCTTTCTGATGGCTATAAATTGCTTTTGCATGAATTAAAGTCTTTTTAAAAATATAAATATGCATCATCCTGATGCAAAGTAATGATCAGCATGTGTGATGTGACTTGTCCTGGGGGAGATGTGAATCCTACCTCCTCTAAGACAAGGCCAGTCCTTTTCATACGTACCCCTTGTCTCCACATCCATCACGAATGCTCACTTCTCCTTATGTCCCTGCAGGCCACCAGGAGCCAATCAGTACCTGGACCCTGAATTTACCCAAGCACATTAGAAATGTACCAGTAAGTCTCCAGCTGAACAAGGAGCCTCTGGTCACTCTGCGTGGTTACCCAAGGAGACAGCCTTGGCCTCCCTGTTAGGGAAGCAGCTGGTCCCGCGCCTACCCAATGAGATCGGCTTCCACAAGCGGCTGGCCACAGGGATCACCTGCACTTCTTCTGTGAACTGTTCAGGCTTTAAAGCCTTCCAGAAACTCACAAATACAGGGCTTGGCTCTCTGTCAGGTTTTCCCTAGGAAGCCTGGCTCCATACCAATCTTGCCACATTTGCTTTCAAGTGACCTGGACAGCCCCCTTCATCTGCCTTTTCTTTTTCTCTTCTCCTCTTGATTGCTTTAGTAACTTTACAAACCTGATTTACACGCTGGTCTAAGCCACTCAGATCCACCAGAGCCTTTCCCACCTCATAAAGATCATGACCCACTAGGGGTCTTGGAAGCCAGTGCCGGTCTGAGGTCTCTGCCGAACCTTCTCCCTTCCTCACTCTCTGACAAAGAGTTCTGTCTGGGCACCACACAGAGGTTCTCTCCTGCTCAGCTCACTCACTATCGCTCCTACCCATTATACTGGTTCCCATGGACTCAAACAGTTTTTGGATCCTAGAAGGGCTATTTAGCACAGATTCTTTTGAGGACTCCTTTCCTTCGTCACACTTTGGCTGTAAGAAACAGCAAAACAAGATCCTCCATCTCTCCCTGTCCTTTATCTAATTTACTTACAAAATCATAGGCTAATATAGAGAATGATTCCGGCGGTCTTTTCTCCATAACTGCTTCCTTATGTGGGCAAACTCTGGGCAGACAGCTAAGGTTCAGCTGTAGTCTTATCACCCGAAGCAGGGGCATGACTGCTACTTCCACAGCTCCAACAATCCCATTCCTCACATGCTACTTCTAGGAATTGCAGGTTGTTCTCTGGTCCTTGGACATTCTTGGGATCTCAGCATGTTCCCACATTGTCCCGGCAGAGCACATTTATCAATGGGGATATGCCATTCTGTGCAACATAGAAGAAGATGGCCCTCATGGGATTTCCACCAGGGACACTTCAGCGTCACACACAACAGCCTCAAGTGAGAGTCTTTTCACCAGTAGCCAAGGCAATGAAGCGTGGAAGGTGGCCCATACCACCCAGGGAGGGACTGCTACATTGGGATTGTACCATGGCCACTTTACCTTCCATTACATGCCTTACTACCCACAGTAGGGCAATGTGTCTGCTCTTCCAAAATGTATCTTTTATTCTGCTCTATCCCTGTTTAGGTACCAAGTGTTATGTGCTTTTTGGGGGAGACACAAGTGAATAGCTATTCACCCAAGATTGAATAACAATGCCAGACCAAAGAAATGAACCCATACAACTCCAGCTTGGTGAGCCAATGAGCTTATAGGACTTACATAGAGGAACATGGAAGATTGTTTAGAAGAACATGGGTAAACTCCCCCCAAATAGTTGCTTCTTTGAAGAATGCCACCCTAGAGGTCATGAGTGATGGCTTTCTCACAGCTGCACAGATAGAGCTACCCCTATCATTTACCACTCTGACTGACAGGGATCATGAATCTTTGGCCATGGTGACATGAAGTTGGATCACATTCATAGCTATCCGAGGATACACGGCCACCCTGAGCTTCAGACTGAGTACACCTGCTAGTACCACAAGAACCCACACGCAGCTGGGCAGAATTACATGCTGCTGAAATGGGCGAGCTGCTGTTGTCTTGGGTGAGACTCGGATGACCCTCCCCTCCTCTAGGGAATAGTAATCGACCTCAGTCTTGTGACACTTGCTTTCAGGTAAGCACAGTTGGCCTGATTTCAAAATAATAATGACCATAGAGTACATAGAAGACAGTGTTCCACAATGGTGGCAATGGGCAGCCTGTGCTCCTAGTACCATGATATGTCTTCAGCCAATGTGTAAGATTCCGCCTTGGTGCAGAGAGAGGTGCCCCTTTTCTATGATGACTTTTCCCAGTGACACGAAGACACAAATAATTGCTGCTCACTTGGGATCTTTCTCCTGAAGCAAAACTTAACACAGTGTGTCTTCACGCCTAATGTGTACATAGCAAAGCTGGCTGGCTCTAATGAACATGCCTTGATAATCTTCCTTGGGTTGAGATTTGCCTCTTTCAATCTTGTTATTCAACTGCTTTGTGTCTTTAGGTTTTTAGCATTTGCTTTTCAATATCTAGAGTTTGGGTCTTTTCCTCTTGACTGATTATGAGAATTATATCAGTGTGAGGATGATATTATTGGCTTTGTTTGAGTTTTATATTTGTCCAGCTGCCTGGATGCTAAACAAAACAACTAAAGTCAATAGCAGCCATCTCCCATTCATTCCCCACTGTTCAGCCCTTCCTACGTTGTTGCCAATAGGGCTTTCTACCCAGTCTCTCCTGGGAGTCTGTCTTTTGTATTCCCTGAATGTAACTTTAAAAGACAAAAGATTTATTTGTCTGAATAGAAACCAGTGTATTGCATGTCGCTTTAAATCACTCCAATCAAGTGCCGGTTGGCAATACCGAATGGTTTCAGATAGTTCATTCATTATTTGCCTCTGTGCCAGGGTTTAAGACATTTTGGTATATTGAGAGCAATCCCATTTGTGTGACAGAACACCTGGGACGTTCATGAGTCATTTATGTCTTGGTGTACTGCTGTTGTCCTGGAGTTCTGGCTGTGGGTAATGCTCCCTTCAACATAAGCTTACCCTTTACTGGAAATTTTTTATACGTAATTTTAAGTACATTTTAAGCAATTTGGTGCATACAAATGTACAAGATTATTTATGAATCCTTATCATTTTCTGTAGTTGTAACAACAATGTGGGTAAGTGCTGTAAAGGTCCCTTCCTATACTATGGGGGAATATCCTGATAGACCTGGTAAAATAAATAGATTATATGGGGGTTCCTTTGTCCTGTGTGAAAGAATTGCCTTGACATGATAATAGAGCTCTGTGGTAGAGCACTTGGCTAGCCTGGGTTCTGTTCCCAGCGTGGCAAGCCAGTAAAAATAAGCCAGCATTGGCTACATGTCTGATGTCACTTGTCCTTTAGACTGGGGCCTGGGCCACAAAAGCAGATGCTTGAATGATTAGGATTAATTCCCAACTCTCTCCCGGTCTCAGTTTCCCTGCATGCAGACCTAGGGGTAACACTGCTTGTGTGATTAGAGAATGGATAGGAAGCCTCCTGGGAGGAACATGTTGCCTGGGCCCACCACCAGAGGACTGGCCTTTGTCTCATGGAGGAGGATCTGTTCTGTGAAGAGATGTTGCTCAGATCTCCACCCCAACTGTTTTGCCGGCTATAGAGCACGATTACAAACCACAGTGCTTAGAATAACAAGCACAACATTTCTGGAAAACTAAGTATCGAATCCTGGCTGATAAAGAAATTGATAGCACATTCTGGTTTTGTATTCTCTCAAAGCCAGGTGATCAAAACCTAAGTCCCTGTGACTAATATAGCCAAGATAATGCACAAAGGCACACCATGGCACATCACACCATGAAAAAAGCTAACACCCAATGCTGGTAGGCACGTGGTGAGATGGGTTACACAGATGCCACTCAGTGTGGGGAGCGAGCCATAAAAGTTGCTCTTGAAGTTACCCCAGGCTTCTATGGCTCGGAATCCCTCATAAGGGAATAATCAGGGATAGGTGGGTGCGTGAAAATTTATGTCGCAGCATGTTTGGAGCAGCATTATTTATGGCTCTGTGATACCAGAAACTGCCTACATGTCTAACAATAGGGAAATGGTTAAATAAATTATGGCATAGCCCAATGGTAAAATACTATTCTGCCCTTAAAATGTGGTTCACAAAGAATTTTAATGACAAGGAAGAACAGCTCTGATAAGACCTTGGAGGGGAAAGGCTGGCCACAGCCTAGCAAATGTAGCGTGAACTGAGTTCTGAGGAGAGTGCACAGGTTTCTTTCTTCAGACTAGCCCTCAAAAATGGGGAACGAGCAACAGAACATTGCTGTCCTTTGGCCTCTGCCAGAAGGATTTGTACATATTGTCTTTGTTTGCTTTTTGTTGATTTTTGCAGTACATGGGGCATATGAAGAGCTGTGTACCCACTAGTCACTGGGCTCTGCATCTCATTACTTAGTACTTGTATTCTTGTTGATGCTACCATCGCTTGTTGTCTTGTGGTCCAGAATATTCTGACAGCAAAGTGGCGGTTTGGTAGAACACTGTCTAGCCTCCATGGGGTGTGGTGACTTTATGTAGAACATCACACATGGTCAGTGTCCAGTGTAATTGGGCCCCAGGCGGGTAGCAGAAGGCTGATGGTGTGTATTTGTCATAGGGGTCCCTGTGAGGCGTCTGATGTTTGCAGTTCTTGTGAGACTCCCTGGGCAACAGAAAACCCCACCTTCTGAGCTTCGGCCACCTTAACAAAAGACAATGAATTTGGGCCTTGAAGAAAGGAAGTACCTTCTCCCAGTTTAAGAAGCAGAACATTTGAGACCATGTGACAGTAGGGTTTGTTTCTGGTGAGGGCTTTCTAACTTGCAGACGGCCATCCTTATGTGGGGACAGGGATGAAGTGGTGGAATCTGAACGATCTGTTGTCTCTCTTAATAAGGGCACTAACCTCATCACAGGGCCCCCACCTTTATGATCTCATTTAGCAAAGTGACTATGCTAACAGTCTGGCATTGAATATATCAACACAGCAGGGAATTTTAGGTGCACTCACTGTGGAGAAATGATATATATGTTAATTACTTTGAATTGATCATTTCTCTGTGTATGCAAATTAAGACTTTATCTTAGCCTGAAGTCTGAAAAGCAATGTATACATAAAGGGAGACATCACAGGGTATTTCATAAATATGTAAAGACACATCCACTCAAACAAGAGCAGCGTGCACAAAGCCACAGACTGAAAGCAGCACTGAGGTTCCAAACCTTGTCTGTCTGTGCTCTTGGGACACACTATGACCTGGGAGCAGGGATCATCCAGACGATCCCTGTGGGTTCAGAGCCAGGCTGAACGATGCTGAGCAGGCTTCTCGGCCTCTGATGCCTCTAGTTTCGGTCTCGGTCTGTCGAGGCTACCCAGGATCCCTGCAGGGCTTTAACACTCCCGTGAGCATCAAGTACCCTCTGAGCAGGGGTTTTCTGTACCTCTGTTAATGCATCTGGTAAAGGATGGGAACCAAGGATGGAGAGAAAAGAAGCCTGATTTGGCAGGAGAGTCCAAGGAGGCAGAGCGTGCATCACCAGAAAAGAGGAGATGACACCAGCAAGGAGCTCCCAGGAGTCCTTGCTGTCACCATTGGAGACTGGCAGGTGTGCAGCTCCAGGTGTGAGGATAGACTCTGGCTTCACATCTGTTGAGCATTAGTGTTAGGGTGAGATGGGTGTGGCTGGCCAGTAACCAACTTCAGACAGGAGCAAGTCTGGGCCCATGTACCCTGCACCCAGGAGCCAGCAACTCATTAAAGAGGAAGGGCAAAGAACAATTATGCAGAGACTTCTGAAGGGCATGAGCATAGGGAGCGGGGGCAGAAGTGGGAGTTCTCTCCCTGGGACCCTGGCCTGCCAGGAGGGCGGAAGGCATAAAAGGAGACAGAAAGAGCTCCCGGGGTCACTTGTTAAGGTCAGGACAGTGCTGTGACTCAACCAGGGTGGCCAGGAAGGAAGAAAGGCCTGGCCTTGGGCTTGATGGAACCTGAACTGGGGAGCCTTGGTGAGCTCTGGATAAAGGGAGGGGCAGGCTTCCAGGAGGATAAAGGTAGCAGCAGTGGCTATGTAGGCTGGGTTTTAGGGTGGAGGAAGGAACAGTAAGGTGTGACTGTATCTAAAGTCTGGCCCAAACCCGACTCTGTCCTTCATCCAGGATGGTGCTGTCATTGACAAAGGATGGTGCCAACCATCCATGCACTTTAACTTTTTCCTGGTAGCCTCTAATAAACAGCAAAAGAAATTAACTTGAAAATTTTATTTAGCCCAATGTAGCAAAGATATTTCCATGTTTAACATGAAAATGATTATTGCCATAGTTCACATTTACCTTTGAGAAGGGCTGGATGTCACCCAGCTCATCTCAGTTCAGATGAGCGATGCCTCCAGAGTTCTGGGTGGTTCCTGGCTGTGGGTTGGACAACATAGCTTATACCCACAGAGACTGTGTCAAGCTGACCTTTGTAACCATCTTTCTCCATTTCCACTTCTCTTTCTTTTTTATTTCTTTTTTTTTTCATTTTTTTTCAAGACAGGGCTTCTATTTAGCTTTAGAGCCTGTCCTGGGACTCACTCTGTACCAGACTGGCCTTGAACTCACAGAGATCCGCCTGCCTCTGCCTCCCAAGTGCTGGGATTAAAGGCGTGTGCCACCAGTGCCCGGCTTCCAGTTCTCTCTCTACCTGTCTGCCACTGCAAGTTGGGCTTGGATGGAGGACTGTGTCTTCACTGGACACAGGGAGAGGTTGAGGGACCAATCTAGCCTTTCTCCTCATGACTTTGTTGAGTTCGTGGCTGGTTACTGTTGTTAGGATCAGAACTGAATGGTAAACCAGGAATTCTCAGAGGAGATAGCCTAGTGGAGGGAGATTTTAAAAAACAAAACAAACCCCGGAATTTATGCAGTTCCATCTGCTCTGAAGGACTCTGTTTTACAAGGGTGGGAGGCTGTGGAGTGACCCCATTGTGGATGCTTAGGTTGTGTTAATTTGTAAGGGCGCTGTGAGATAATTTCATTTGAAAACTAGATTTGGAGCTACGGCAGCAGGCCGAGGAGACTGAATTTAAAACACGGTCTCTGGTTGTCCCAGGAAGGCAGGCACCATGTCTATGGTTCACCTCTCCACCCAGTTTCAAACTTCTAGATCCACTTGGTTTGGGAGAAAAGGATTTCGTGTCTAGAGATGGTTGGGTGTCCTTGGAGACTGATGGGCTCTGGGGTTAGGGAGTAAAACTGTACTGGTCTGGGTTTGAGTTTAAACTCTGTGAGCACGGGAACATCAGGGTTTCTTGTCTATGATGGGTGAACATGGACATTACAGTCGGAGGGGTTCTTTAGGGTACAGTAGGAGAAAATGTGTAAGCATGAGAAGTGAGCATGGGAGGAGGCCTCCTTACCTGAGATCTGAAAGGTTGAATCAAATGTCTCTAAAAGACAGGGCAAGGAGGAGGGGCCTGGCACTTGTCCTAGGCTGCAGTTTCAGCACCCAGGCCACACCCAAGACTCCACTGAGTGCCATGTTCTTGGCCACAGGTGTTTAGCTCCACTGTCCATGTCCAGAATTAGCTTCCAAGCTGCCTTTCTGATATGTCCAGATGCATCTGTAAAAATAGAGAAATGATGGCTCAGCGAAAAGTAGAGAATTCTGTACACATTGGCCCTTGGAACCATACTACCCAAAAGGGCAAGTTCCAGGTGAAGTGAGAGACTTTTGTCTCCTAAAAGTGATGATGGGGAGCACTAAACGACACTTGACAGCAACTTCTGGCATCCATATGTGCACACAGGGGCGCATGAAACACACAGAAGTGTACACACACACACACACCCCATACACACAAAAATTAAAAAAATAAATTAAATTAATTGTAGTAATGAGCTCTTTCAGATTTTACGTGGAGTCAGAAAACCACGTTGGGCACCAATCTGTAGTAATGAGGGGCTCGGGCTGCGTTCCCAGTGCCTGGTTCCCAGCGTAGGGCCCCTTGTGCCACCCGGCTCCTGGTGTGTACCTGAAATAATTACACAGAAACTGTATTTATTTAAATACTGCCTGGCCCATTAGCTCTAGCCTCTTATTGGCTAACTCTCACATATTTGTTTAACCCATTTCTAATAATCTGTGTGTCACCACGAGTTGTGGCTTACCGGGAAAGATCCAGCGTGTCTGACCTGGCAGGCTTCATGGCGGGCGGCTCTCTCTGGCTCTGTCCCCTTCCCAGCATTCTCTTCTCTTTATCCTGTCTATCTAAGTCCTGCCCTATCAGAAGGCCAAGGCAGATTCTTTATTAACCAATAAAAGCAACCCAAATACAGAAGGACCCTCCTACACCAATTAATAAATAATACATGCTCATAAATGGGTGAATCAAAGCCCCAAGGATGACTCCAAATGGCAGTGTGCATTTTGAATAAACCTCACCTTATCAGGGTAGCCCTGAGGTTTGTTTCCAGGTAGTTGGCCTCTTAGCCAAAGAATTGAAAACATGGGCTCATGTAGATTTGCAAAATAAGCAAGAGGAATTTATGTGGAGCAAAGGGATAGTGAAGATTAAAGAGAGGTACAGCTGTCAAGATTGATGGCAGACCACGTGAACGAGGATACTCAAGGGCCTCAGGCTACAGTTCCAGGGTCTCCTTTTATGGGATCTAAGGGAAGAAGGAGCTACTGTCTAAGAGAATGTTGTTTGTGTAGTTCTCGATTTTGATTTTGATCAGTCTAGGCTATATAATTATTTTATGTTGCATGTCCCTTGCCATGAGCATCTGATTTTCATCTCATGCATGCTCAGTTGTGCATAGGCATAAGACAGTAAGTAGGAGACTCTCGCTAAAAGGTTACTAGAGGACACATTTTTGACTTACTGCACATATACGCAAAACTAGTTCATGCCAGATTGGCCCCTCTATTCCTTATACC